>OY759266.1:5633525-5846025 GCA_963662155.1 Lamellibrachia columna | reverse complement strand
GTGGGGGGCAGCTTGCTTGATTCCATCCAAAACAAGATGTAAGTGAGACAGTCACTTAAAGTCGAAAGAAATTCTTGTGCATTTCATTATGAAAGTGATATGTAAACCTGTGTGTTATGAGCATACACGTGATGACATATATTATGATTATCAATGACTTGGCTGAGCGACGTAGTGCTTAAGCTAAACAGAACAGGGCCAAGGACGGATCCTTGCGGGACTCCGAATGGAATGTGTTGTGTGCAAGATAGTGTGCCAGATATGTTAATGCTTTGGTGTCTGTTTTTTAATATGATTTGAACCACCGAAGAGCTGTGCCTGAAATTCTAAAATGTCTATGAAGGCGTTGTAAAAGGATTGAATTATCAATCGTATCGAAACCAGCTGAGAGCTCTAGTAAAGGGAGCACAGCGACTTTGCTATTGTCCATGTTGTCAACTATACCATTGTGTATCTTGAGAAGAGCCGTTTCGGTAGAGTGGAATCGACTATATGCAGATTGTAGATAACTTGATAAGTGATGTTTATAAATATGTTCATCAAGGCGATTCACAACTACTTTTTTCCAATACTTTTGACAAAAAAACTAAGATTGGAGATAGGACAATAATTCTTTTGATCGTTTTTTCACAGAGTGTGTTTTTAAAGAAGAACAACTCCGTCCTGCATTGTGAGGTTTATAATAGTAGTAATAGGCAAATAAGTTGATTAATGCAGTTTTTTCGTGTTGGGAATATGTCCAGATCACACGATTTGTTAGGAGATTTTTTAATGATAATAAAAACTTCATTAGTATTTGCAGGTGTGAAACACTGTAGTGTATTTTCAGAAGTTAATGACAAAACGCGATCGAATGCGAGCTATTATATGCGAGCTGGTATCGCGGGATCGATCGAGTGGAGAATGAGTTGTCGCCGAATTCTTTCGAGATATCGACGACGATGTTTCGCCACAACTATTTCTAGAGATATCCATGGCGATTGAGGCGAACTTGTACAATTTTAGTTTGTTTTGGGGCACGTTTATCCATGAGTTTATTTAAATTTCATGGTACTGATTAACAAGCTCGCATGATGTAGATTTATGTTGGAACAAAATATCAGGATTGCAAGATCAACATGAAATGTGTTTAGGTTAATTTTATTTATCGGTCGAAATGTGAGAATTGATACAAATCAATAATGACGGTATGGTGATCTGATAAATCATCAGAAGGAAATATGGCCTTGATGTTATTGGTATTAAAATAGTAAAAAACAAGTCGAGCCAATGACCATGAACATAGGAAAAGAAACGTGCTTATGTAATACATATGTTTGAAGGACATCCATGAATTATCTAGTATTTAGACTTGGTAAATCAAGGTGGATATTGAAATCGCAAAAAAACATGTAGAGGTCTTCTTAGAATTGTAAAGTGGTTTCAAGAAAATCTGGAAATTCATTAAAAAAATATATTTGTGCTTGTAGGAGGAGGTAGATGCATATAAAATTTGCAGATATATATTAATATTATTATTTATAAGAATAATTATTACCTCAAAGCTTAGATATTGAAGTGTATTAATAATGTCTGCTTTATATGTTTCAATTACGAGAAATGCAACTCCACCACCCCTACCTGAATGGCGGGGGTGATGGTATAGACAAAAACCATATGGACAAATGTCAGCAAGACATGTTGATATATTAGATGCTGATAGCCATGTCTCTGTCATAGCTAAAATGTTTATGTATTTTGATAACATTAGATCAGAAAGGACAGCAGATTGATGACGGACAGATCTAAGATTAGTAGTGGCGAAACACTTGTTCTGAAATGTTTTTGGTCCAGGATTAATTGAAACATCATCTGCAAGAAGGAGGACAATAGGCAGCTGAATTGATGGGTTACAACCAGATGTTGTAAAAAAATGTTCTGTGCGTACATAAACCAAGACAAGAAAGATGTTCTGTGCGTACATAAACCAAGACAAGAAAGATGTTCTGTGCGTACATAAACCAAGACAAGAAAGATGTTCTGTGCGTACATAAACCAAGACAAGAAAGATGTTCTGTGCGTACATAAACCAAGACAAGAAAGATGTTCTGTGCGTACATAAACCAAGACAAGAAAGATGTTCTGTGCGTACATAAACCAAGACAAGAAAGATGTTCTGTGCGTACATAAACCAAGACAAGAAAGATGTGAAGCAGGAGTTTTCAAAAGGCTAATTCGTATTCGTATATTATTGTTGATGAATATTTCAATGTTTTTTATAGGTATTGTAAATATCATCTTCAAGAGAATAACATGTATCCTTAGACAATGATGGCAAAGATAATAAACAAATAACGAGCACGAAGAGAAAAAGCATCTTATGCACTCAGTGATAATGAAGGCTTAACAAAATGACAGGATATGATGTTGCTAAGGCTAATTGTAGCTGCATGGAAAGAAGTCACAATTCTGGGATCAAGACTAATTTATTTAATTGACCAGGGCCGACTCCGATCGCTAAATTGTGACTCCTAGGCCTGTTAGGTGGATAAATTATCATTAGTATTAATTAATATAACCTAGCCCTAGGTCTAGAATCTAGATGCAGCTGACAGACAGAGGGAGTTATAATTACATGATGGCATGCTGAATAATCGTAGTATTACAATGGAGGAGCAGGTATATATGTATAGCACACAATTACAACATGCTTCATTAACCAAGTTACCAAAACAAACGAACAATCATACGTGCCGGTGTCACATCTAATAAGTCCCCCCATATGATACCTACCCCCAGGTCTATATATATATATATATATATATATATATATATATATATATATATATATATATATATATATATATATATATATATATATATATATATATATATATATATATATATATATATATATATATATATAATGACCCCCGCTATGTAATTATTACCCCCTTGGATATCATAAATAGCGAAAGCAACCATGACTAAAATGTGCAATGCCTAGAATAAATATTATATTTCTTCTTCATGTGCCATGTCTGGCGACGTTGGCGATCACCACACAATTATGTCATTAGAATTAAAACACGTTTTAATTTGAGTGAAATTTTTAATTTTTACTAATTATTTTTACAAAATTATTACAAATAAAACCACTAAAATTACAATAACATGCTCATTGTAACAACTGTAATAAGCCAATCAACTGACATTCCTGTCTCAAATCCAGTATCAAAGGGCTGGTTGGTACCCCCGTTTTAAGGGGACACGAGTGATTCCCGTTTCGAGGTGACAGTTGATGAGAAAATTAACTTCCGGCGTTAAGTGCACCTATTCATTATAAAATAAACCATTCAAAATAAAAACGTGACGTACCAACCGTCACCTTTTTGGTCAGTCTCGGACTCTTTGTAATGCGACGTGATATTCACGTCATTTTAATGTGATTCCAGAGCTCACAAAACCATTTAGAAAGACGGCCATCCAAAGCAAAGGCCCAGATGGCAAGTGGACAAGGAAACCATTGGCTTATCGAGAGTCCATTATATATATATATATATATATATATATATATATATATATATATATATATATATATATATATATATATATATATATATATATATATATATATATATATATATATATATATATATATATATAATGTTAATGTTGCATATGATTCTTGATTGTACAGAACACGCACGAAATCCATGCAATAGTAAGTTATTTTCACCGTTTGAGGTAGACAGGTCTCCGATGTTGAGTGTGTGTGAAAGTGATTGTGCCATTTCGAAAACAGATGCCTTGCTGATACCTGCCATTGATGACATGGAGTCACATCCTGTCAATCAAACAGCAAAAATGTTAGGGAATCTGGATGATGTCGGCGTGTTTCCTGACGGTGTCGTTGACCCTGAACACCGTTTGGCTGGCAGAACAGGACTCATTGGAAAAATCAGTTGTTGAGGGTAGGTTATTGGCGCGGTGGTGCAAATGATGGCAAGTATAAGAGACACACCAATGTAATCGGAGATGACTCTAATTGGTGAGGATCCATTATTGGCTTCTTGTACCACGTGAAACGCTATGATGACATCCGCTTCTTCGTGACGTATGGCTGTTTTCTGTTTTGTTGTCTCCACATTCCTCACATTCTTTTTGAGTTTGTTGTGGAAGCCTGTGACAGCATTCTCTTTGACGAACCCCAGAGACAAGCCATTGAAAGCATTCTCTTGGACGAACCCCAGAGACAAGCCATTGACAGCATTCTCTTTGATGAACCCCAGAGACAAGCCATTGGCTGCATTCTCTTTGACGAACCCCAGAGACAAGCCATTGAAAGCATTCTCTTGGACGAACCCCCGAGACAAGCCGTTGACAGCATTATCTTTGATGAACCCCAGAGACAAGCCATTGGCTGCATTCTCTTTGATGAACCCCAGAGACAAGCCATTGAAAGCATTCTCTTGGACGAACCCCCGAGACAAGCCGTTGACAGCATTATCTTTGATGAACCCCAGAGACAAGCCATTGGCTGCATTCTCTTTGACGAACCCCAGAGACAAGCCATTGAAAGCATTCTCTTGGACGAACCCCAGAGACAAGCCATTGACAGCATTCTCTTTGATGAACCCCAGAGACAAGCCATTGGCTGCATTCTCTTTGACGAACCCCAGAGACAAGCCATTGAAAGCATTCTCTTGGACGAACCCCCGAGACAAGCCGTTGACAGCATTATCTTTGATGAACCCCAGAGACAAGCCATTGGCTGCATTCTCTTTGACGAACCCCAGAGACAAGCCATTGAAAGCATTCTCTTGGACGAACCCCAGAGACAAGCCATTGACAGCATTCTCTTTGATGAACCCCAGAGACAAGCCATTGGCTGCATTCTCTTTGACGAACCCCAGAGACAAGCCATTGAAAGCATTCTCTTGGACGAACCCCCGAGACAAGCCGTTGACAGCATTATCTTTGATGAACCCCAGAGACAAGCCATTGGCTGCATTCTCTTTGACGAACCCCAGAGACAAGCCATTGAAAGCATTCTCTTGGACGAACCCCAGAGACAAGCCATTGGCTGCATTCTCTTTGACGAACCCCAGAGACAAGCCATTGACAGCATTCTCTTTGATGAACCCCAGAGACAAGCCATTGACAGCATTCTCTTTGATGAACCCCAGAGACAAGCCATTGAAAGCATTCTCTTTGATGAACCCAGAGACAAGCCATTGGCTGCATTCTCTTTGATTAACCCCAGAGACAAGCCATTGACAGCATTCTCTTTGATGAACCCCAGAGACAAGCCATTGACAGCATTCTCTTTGATGAACCCCAGAGACAAGCCATTGAAAGCATTCTCTTTGATGAACCCAGAGACAAGCCATTGGCTGCATTCTCTTTGACGAACCCCAGAGACAAGCCATTGACAGCATTCTCTTTGATGAACCCCAGAGACAAGCCATTGGCTGCATTCTCTTTGACGAACCCCATAGACAAGCCATTGACAGCATTCTCTTGGACGAACCCCCGAGACAAGCCATGGGCTGCATTCTCTTTGACGAACCCCAGAGACAAGCTATTGACAGCATTCTCTTGGACGAACCCCCGAGACAAGCCATGGGCTGCATTCTCTTGGACGAACCCCAGAGACAAGCCAATGACAGCGTTCTCTTGGGCGAACCCCCGAAACAAGCCATGGGCAGCGTTGTCTTTGACGAACCCCGAAACAATTTCCGAGTGGCATTGTCTTGAACAAACCTCCGAGACAATCTTAGATATAATATAGTAGACAATATTATAATCTAGGATATATACACTCTAGCAAATGTACACACGTTTCCTTGAACACTGTGACATTTCTGATAGGTTGTAGAGTCTTTGGTTACATTTTACATGTCAACATCGTCTCAGTGTGTGATCGCTGTCACATGCAACACCTACGCCAGATGTCAATAAACGTAGCTGAATGTTTCCCAGAGAAGTCGATATGGCGTTGGAATGAATACAAGAATACAAGAACATACCGTTAGCTCAATTAAATAAGTTTAACTGAGTAAATGTACTACTTTTGACCACCTACATAGATTTTGTCAGTGTGCACCTACTGGTGTTTGTCGGCTGTGTCGGCGGAGTCAGCCAAATGTTTTAACCACCAGGCGTAGTACATTCCCAGTGTCAGACTGAATGGTGGTGGTGGTAGGGGTGGTGGTGGGGGTGGTGGTGGTGGTGGTGGTGGTGGTGGTGGTGGTGGTGGTGGTGGTGGTGGTGGTGGTGGTGTACACTTACGAATTGCATAACTCTAATGCATTATCTTCACGAGACGACAGATACGAACCGCGTGTCTTAAATGATTAGCATATAATCGTTGGTGAACATAGCAAAATATCGCGGGTGATTCACCGAATGTCAGAATGAATGCTCATCGTTCCTATTGAATCATCCGGTATGTTTCACTAGCTAGATCAGGAGGCTGTGGTTAATGTGTCAGCGAACTTAGCAAAGCGAAAAATACCACGCGCACACACACACACACACACACACACACACACACACACACACACACACACACACACACACACACACACACACACACACACACACACACACACACACACACACACACACACACACACACACACGCACGCACGCACGCACGCACGCACGCACGCACGCACGCACGCACATACATAACACATACATAACACATACAGACTAATGTTTAATGTTTATTTATTTACCTAGCACCACATCTATGCAACATAGATGTGGTGCTATATAATATTGCACGAAACAATTATGATGATAGGATAACAAATACGCATATATAAAATCTACACAATTATATCATAGTGGTGTTATGAATAATACAAATTAAAATATTACATAGACAATCATGATAATAGAATAAAATAAAAAAATCAGACTATTATATCATATGATGATATATGCAAATATAAAAAATAACAGGTTAAATAGACGAATGAAACTATGTATATAATAACCGTACGTTAAACTAACCGTACGTTAAACTAAAATAATCTTTAGCTTGCTGTTAAAACTTTAACATTGTCAACATTTCGTAAATCTTTGGGTAGCTCTTTCCACAAATTTGGTACAGAAACTTGAAAGTTCGGTCCCAGTGTCTTTTGCTTCGTCCTTGGCACAGTTAATGTAAGAGCATGACGAGATCTTAGTCCATGTGGTGTGTCCCTGGTAGCAAACATCTGTGTCGTGTACTCTGGGCCGTGACCGTGCAGTGCGTTGAACGTCAATACACACACGGTGTACGCGATGCGGAACTCGAAATACAATCGACAATACAATACATGCAAATTATGTAGCAAACACCAGTGGTACTTTAGGAAAATAGTCGGGACAAGGCGGAAGTCAGAGGGGAGCAAATTGAATGGTTTTGGTTCGATTAACCTGTCCAGTGGCATCCCGCATTGTCTGTCGGCACCCGTTGTCTGCCATCGTGTCGCCGCCAGCAGTGGGCTCACTGCCGCCCTCGTTATAGTCTACGTCGGTTACCGTGCGTTGTCTTTTCACCAACAATTCACAAGAACACCACTTGTTAAGGTTTCGCAACAACGTGAGCTGCTCCGAGTTACCTTCCGCCTGACCATCGCTGTCTTACATGGATTTGAATGTTGAGACAAGATTCTTAAAATCTATGTTCATATGTTGCGCCCTTGTGAATATTTTGGCACACAAGACAGTTCCATCACATACAAAAAGGTACATATAATCACACCAATGTATGTTACAGGTATGTTACAGGTATGTTACAGGTATGCATATATGAGTGAACTGTTGCGATGGAGAGTAGCTTGAATTGTCCTGGTTTCGGCAGTAATATCCCTAATGCCTCTCGATCAACAGTTCGACGCTCTACCACTATAATGCACCACTGTCCGATCAAACGACTTTGACTATGGTTCTGTCACCTCACAAAAATACAATGAACACACAAATGAACGAAATGTTGACAACGCAAAGGAGCCGTTAGTAATTATTATGCGCAGAGAAACGACGAACGTTTCGCAGTTTGACCAAGTCGTCAAATGGGAAGGAGACGTATAATAACCTATACAGTTATGGAATAAGAAGACTCGCTATAAAGGATTGTCACAATTAATGGACAGAAGAGATCGAGAACTGGATGGGAAATAACCGGATAACTATTGATAGACTGCTTAGATAAACACGTCGATAGATATTGTACATGTATATGATGCGTCAAGGTGCGAGGCTGGCCGTGTATAGGTTGTAGTGTCAAAATCGCGCGCAAATTACTGACTTTTTCGTTTCTTGCTACATGTCACTTTTCTAGGTGAAGTCATCTGCAGGAAAGCAGGGCAGATGTCGGGGAAAGTGTCCGACTGTGGCGACGTAACTATCTAACGGCGAACTGCATGACTTACCTGCAACAAGCAGCACGACCAGTAAAGGCACGTCTACGTGGGTGGCTTTCATTCCGTCCCTGCCCGCGGTGGACAGTCACCTGACCGGCCAATGTCTACAACTGCTTTCTGCGTTGACCACTTGAACGATGTTACTCGTTGGTCAGTTGCGTCGTCTCGAGACGAACTGTCCTGCCATGCGACGGCGCAACGGACATACGAGGTGCTATTGGAAGGCAGGGGACATCCTCTCATCGAGCAGTGACCGTCGTACGCGTCCCAGTCACACGGAGCTGCGACCGTTTGTTGGCTGTCCACTGCAAGTGCGCAAATGGAGCGGAGACAATAATGTGGCAGGTGACCACTATAGCGGTGACGGCGGCTGTGACGACGGCTGTGACGGCGGCGGTGACAGCGGCTGTGACGACGGCTGTGACGACGGCTGTGACGACGGCGGTGACGGCGGCGGTGACTGTGCTCCCGGTCGCCACACACGTGTGCTGCTGGGCGGGTTACGATAAGTTATAGCGCTGTTTCGTGATACATCAACGGTACTGCTTATCTCGTCAGAGTAAGTATGTGTTGTATTGGCGTCGAGCTGGCATCGGCATTGCTGGCGAATGACGCTTCGAAGAGTCATACGTACGTCAATTAGACATCTCAACCAACTTCGCAAATTTGTTTGCCTTGTTGCCGCGTCTGCTATTATTAAATGCATACGTACAGCGTATAAAGTGAACTTCATCACATGATCCCTTTATGCCGTCGAATAACCAGGAAGTATTTGCCGGTTCCTTGTGGTACAGAATTGATTAACATTCTATTAGCTGTCTTTATTTGTATACGGTAATCCAAGATCAATACAAACAATACTCTCTGCCAAGCAACATTGCACAAAAAGTGGTAAATTTACCGCTTTTCACGATGCGAGAAGGGTAGCTATGAAGGGCTGACACCGCAGGCCTCGGACTGCGGTCACGAAGGGGGACTGTGGAAGATACTTTCCATTTTTTTATTTTAGATTATATCTACTTCATTCTGGCACATTGTCAGGTGCATTTTCTACGTGAAATGGTTGTCTGGCGGTATATTTGGATTCGAAATCACTACATGCTCTCCCTGAAACAGCGGTTTGGCGGTAGAATTTGGCTCGAAGGCGGTAGAGCGGCAGATTGTTTAAACATTGAAGTAAAAGCGGTAGTTCTACTGCCAAATCGTTAGACTTAGCACCTCTGGTATATGTTATGACGGCAGAGAACAAATGAAATTCGGGACAACTGCGTGTGTGGGTGTGCCCAGTTTTCTATGCAGAATCTTAACAGATGTCATCGCTTCCAAATGCATAAACATTGCGTTGAGGAACTGTTCGACAATGCGGCCCACGCAATACGGATATCACACTGCTACGGCCCATGCACTACGGATATCACACTGCTACGGCCTATGCACTACGGATATCACACTGCTACGGCCAATGCACTACGTGCACACTGCTACGGCACATGCACTAAGGATATCACACTGCTACGGCACATGCACTACGGATATCACACTGCTACTGAGCTGTTGCTCACAATCAGCAGCCAGTTGGCTAGGGACATACGAACACAACAGTGTTTATATAATATATTAAATATATATTTATACATACACACACAAGGTTCAACTTTTATATATTAATTGCACATATAAGACTCGAAGCAATATCAAACAAATGTTCTTCTTGAAAACGACATAATTATCGGTGAATGTTTTGAACGAAACTGTAATGTGTTGAACCTAGGTTGAACAAACTCCGCAGTGTTTGAACGTGCGTTAAAACACTAATGCTTTGCGTATTGTATTGAACGTCTTACACTGGCGATACACATGATCATAAGACTTTCCCTGTAAACTTTTTTTTCCTCTCTGACTTCCTCCATGTATTCCCACCCAGTTGTATCTTCCGCCGCGCCTCTGTCTCCGAACACCCATCCTCTGTAACGATTCCGCCACGGTCACATCCGCTTAACAGAATCACATCCGCTTTACAGATCACATCCGTTTAACATAATCACATCCGTTTAACAGAATCACACCCGCTTAACAGAATCACATCCGCTTAACAGAATCACATCCGCTTAACAGAATCACATCCGCTGAACAGAATCACATCCTTTTAACAGAATCACATCCGCTTAACAGAATCACATCCTCTTAACATAATCACATCCGCTTAACATAATCACATCCGCTTAACAGAATCACACCCGCTTAAAAGAATCACATCCGCCGCTTAGTACCTACACAAACGATACATTGAAATAATAACTTTACCTGGAAATCACAGGGCTATTTAACTATAGATAAGTGTGTTTGATGCGAAAAACGATACATTGTACAGGTAGAACCGTAAAACATTACATAAACCGAAATATTATTTAATGTAGCCATTGCTACGCGGACAAGCGATCGCGAAATTTACGTAACTAAGTTGTGACTTTCTTCTATATAAGAAACGTTGTCGTTCGAGAATACAACTTCCGTAGCTACTATGCAACAATTCAGCATGGACGAAATAAAATTCACTTCCACATCACTCGGAGTCAAATTTTTTTAAAGAAATGTGCTTAAGAGAACCAGCCGCTTAACATAATCAAATTTCTATGACCTCAAGTGATTCTGTCTAGCGGAATCCACTGATTCGTACTGATCTAGTGCTATCTGGAAATTGGCGTTGGTTGCGAATGTACGAACGCCTTGAGTGAGATGTCGGTAGTTGCGCACGCACTAACTCATTTTGTGCAAAACTCACGATATTAGTAAAAAATATATGTGCCCCAGACGGTTGGTCGAAAGTAAGCACCGACCTTCTCGTTGCACAGAATATCTCCATTTTTCACTCGCTATGGCTGACTGACTCTGTGGGGGAAGGCGAGGGCGTGGAGCGCGGAGCGAACAGACGGACAAAAAGAGCATTGTCGGCTTTTTATGCACTCGACGCTGACGATGAAGATCGATTCGCAAAAGACAGACCGTGAAACACTATTTGTGTAGCGCCGGAACCCGCGGAATTCGACACGAAGGTCGACAAAACATAATCCATCGTCATATATGCTGCGATTGCTACATCAGGAAACAGGATTTAAAATAAATTACCTTGATCCCGGCTGTTAATGAAAAAAACCTTATTCATTTAATTTGCACAATGCGAATCAGTTAGCGGCAGCCGCTTAAGCAACGATGAAAAAGGTGACAAGAGTTCATGGAAAAGAAAATATATAGTCCTAGTGAATGCATCAATACTATTTTCAATATTTCTACTTCGCAGAATTATTTGTCTGTTTGCAATGGTATTTTAGTACAGCTCCTTTAACAAGGCCAGTAATATAATTCATACAGACGAGTAGTTCTGGGACAAATGTCTCACACGAAAACAAAGGAAGCAGCAAATATAACAAAGAAACACTTGGCGAAGTGTCAGCATTCGCGACAATGAAACGTCAAATGTCTGGACAATTATAAACCAAACGGACGAAAGACAACAAACGGACGATTAGTAGTTAATATCAGAGGAAAGACGAAAACTAAAAATGCTTTTTTCGACTACGTTTCAACCACTTTTTAATCACCATTGTTCATCTGGGTCCACCGGGATATTGCAGTGATGTGCAACTCAAGAGTAGTGAACGGTTGCTTGCCGTCAACGTGAATTCTGGCAACTATTATAAACTAGTTACCCGGCGTTGCAAGGGGAGAGAAAAGTCAGCCATAACTGCATAATATTTTTATAGTTAAACCGCATATTACCCAAATAATACTTTGGTGGTGTAGTTTTCTAGCGTCGTGCCTTGTTTTTATGCGGCGCGCGTTTCGCAGCGAGACACAGGAAATAACGCAGACGTCTCATTATCTCGCTGACAAACTGCAATAATTTGAAAGGTATTAAAAATCGTTGTAAACATCTAGCGACTAATGTGTAGTCATCATCAATATCTTTACGGTGAAAGAGAAAAAATTATTCCATCGTGGCCACTTCTGCTGCAGCCTTTTTGAAATGTTGACCCCCCACCCAGGGGGAATTTTGGAATTGTTTAAATGTACGCACCATCATACGCATGCGTGCACAGTTTCAGCCATGTAGGGCAGGCAGTGTTAGTTTAGTTATTTTTCGTTCTTTTTGAGATCTAGGGCACGATTATATTCATAACTCAAAATTGTTTTTACTCACATAAACAATGGTTATTAGTAGATAATTTTATACCAAGATAATATATCTAGTATGCACAGATAATTATATGCAGCCGATTCAAATAGGGTTGGTAAGGTGGCTCAACTAACACTTGGTGTGGGGTAAGTTGAGCCACAATGTAGCGTAGGTTAGGTAAATGCTTTATTTGTATAATTTACGTAGGCGTTACACTAAAATTTAACAACAACTCAGCCAACACATCTACCCAGTGGATACAACACGTCTCTGACAAGTCTACACGCTTAATTAATAAGTTGACACAATTAATATAGACTTATATGCCAATCGTAAGTAGTGTAATTAATTGCTAATATGTTGCTTTGTAGCTATCCGATGTCCTAATTTGCTTGGAAAAATTAATTCCTTTATGTGTTTTGTGGTAAAGAGCACTCGTCTTTGTTCTTTAATTGCTGCTCAACTAATACCCCTTTGGGCCTTGGGTGGCTCAACTAGCCCTGTTTCGACAATTTAATTTAATTTAACTTTTTTAATTAACTTCTCATTAATGCGCGAAGTGATGTAAATAATTGTCTTCCCTGTGAATAGTTAAACCATTTGTACAGAAAATAAAGTCTGGTCACTTGCATTGATAGTTTACACACCAGCATACATTAATCACAATCACAAAAAGTTTTGAAAGACATAAAAAAACATACTTTTAACTCACATTTTCTGACTGTTGTGACAAATGGCACTTATTGCACGTCAAGCGTGTTCTAATAACATGTTCAATCACTGGGTGGTACCAAGTAACTGTCGCTGCTGTAGTTTCCTGGGAAACATGGGTGGCTCAACTAACACTGCCTTCCCCTGTGTGTGACACTGATGGAGGGGCGTATTTAGGGAGGCTTAATGATTTGACTTTTTCCCATATTTTCACGTTGCCGCAACATGTAGCATGACAAACTAATGGGTGACTAAGCTTGCCCCGCCCCCCCCCCCCCGGGTTCCCCCTCCTGCCCTCCCCCCTCCCGGCCTCCCCCTCCTGCCCTCCCCCATCTCGGTCTCCTCCTTTGCGAGATCCTAGATACGCCATATTAGGTAACAAAATAAACTGATAAACAAACAGAACCACAAACTGTTTTATATTATAGATTTGAATCGTAGATTACACGCTCAACCTTCGCTTAGCTCTGTTATTAAACTATATAATTGTGCAATAAATAGTTACCGTTTATTACTAGCATCGTCTCCTTTTCTTTCCCTTAATGTGTTCTGCCCAATAGACGAGTCGTCGTCATCCATCGCGAACGTCTACCGTTCTCTCCCACTCTCGGCCATTCTCTTCCACTCTCTGCCAGTCTCTCCCACTCTCTGCCAGTCTCTCCCACTCTCGGCCATTCTCTCCCACTCTCTGCCATTCTCTCCCACTCTCGGCCATTCTCTCCCACTCTCGGCCATTCTCTCCCACTCTCGGCCATTCTCTCCCACTCTCGGCCATTCTCTCCCACTCTCTGCCATTCTCTCCCACTCTCGGCCACTCTCTCCCACTCTCGGCCATTCTCTCCCACTCTCGGCCATTCTTTCCCACTCTCTGCCAGTCTCTCCCACTCTCTGCCAGTCTCTCCCACTCTCGGCTATTCGCATCTGCACTTTCGAGATCTCTCTTAACACTGTCCTTCCATAGTAATTTCGACCTTCCTCTTCTCTTTCTACCTCCCCCTTCTGTTTGCGTGCTATGTTTGTCGATTTTCCTCACTCATTCTCTGTTTGTTTCCCGCCAATCGTAATATGCTCCTCCACTGCCTTCATCCGCCCCACTACTTTCATCCACCCAACTACCTTCGTCCTCCCCACTAACTTCATCCTCCCCACTAACTTCATCCTCCCCACTACCTTCATCCTCCCCACTACCTTCATCCTCCCCCACTACCTTCATCATCCCCACTACCTTCATCCTCCCCCACTACATTCATCCTCCCCGTTACCTTCATTCATCCTCCCCCACTATCTTCATCCTCCCCAACTACATTCATCCTCCCCACTACATTCATCCTCCCCACTACCTTCATCCTCCCCACTACCTTCAACCTCCCCATTACCTTCATCCTCCCCCACTACCTTCATCCTCCCCACTACCTTCATCCTCCCCCACTACCTTCATCCACCCCACTACCTTCATCCTCCCCACTACATTCATCCTCAGGTGTTTCTTCATTCCGATCTTTTATCTTAATTCCATTTCTTCACTATTATATCTTCTCTTATCACTTTACTTATTCTTCGAACCCATTCGTCCTCTGCTACTCGCAGCTTCTCCTCCCTCCTGTTTCTCTGTCAGTGCCGGTGTTCCCGACCCATGTACACAAGCTGGTACCATGCATGCTTCCAACACTTTTCCATTTAGCTGTGTCTTCACATTTTTGTCCCATATAATACCTTCCACATTCCTCCATGCTCCCGCCCTTACCGTGTACCTCCTTGCTACCTCCTCCATGCTCCCGCCCTTACCGTGTACCTCCTTGCTACTTCCTCCATGCTCCCGCCCTTACCGTGTACATCCTTGCTACCTCCTCCATGCTCCCGCCCTTGCCGTGTACCTCCTTGCTACCTCCTCCATGCTCCCGCCCTTACCGTGTACCTCCTTGCTACTTCCTCCATGCTCCCGCCCTTACCGTGTACATCCTTGCTACCTCCTCCATGCTCCCGCCCTTACCGTGTACCTCCTTGCTACTTCCTCCATGCTCCCGCCCTTACCGTGTACATCCTTGCTACCTCCTCCATGCTCCCGCCCTTACCGTGTACCTCCTTGCTACCTCCTCCATGCTCCCGCCCTTGCCGTGTACCTCCTTGCTACCTCCTCCATGCTCCCGCCCTTACCGTGTACCTCCTTGCTACCTCCTCCATGCTCCCGCCCTTACCGTGTACCTCCTTGCTACCTCCTCCATGCTCCCGCCCTTACCGTGTACCTCCTTGCTACCTCCTCCATGCTCCCGCCCTTACCGTGTACCTCCTTGCTACCTCCTCCATGCTCCCGCCCTTACCGTGTACCTCCTTGCTACTTCCTCCATGCTCCCGCCCTTACGGTGTACATCCTTGCTACCTCCTCCATGCTCCCGCCCTTACCGTGTACATCCTTGCTACCTCCTCCATGCTCCCGCCCTTACCGTGTACCTCCTTGCTACCTCCTCCATGCTCCCGCCCTTACCGTGTACCTCCTTGCTACCTCCTCCATGCTCCCGCCCTTACCGTGTACATCCTTGCTACCTCCTCCATGCTCCCGCCCTTACCGTGTACATCCTTGCTACTTCCTCCATGCTCCCGCCCTTACCGTGTACATCCTTGCTACCTCCTCCATGCTCCCGCCCTTACCGTGTACCTCCTTGCTACCTCCTCCATGCTCCCGCCCTTACCGTGTACCTCCTTGCTACCTCCTCCATGCTCCCGCCCTTACCGTGTACATCCTTGCTACCTCCTCCATGCTCCCGCCCTTACCGTGTACATCCTTGCTACTTCCTCCATGCTCCCGCCCTTACCGTGTACCTCCTTGCTACCTCCTCCATGCTCCCGCCCTTACCGTGTACCTCCTTGCTACCTCCTCCATGCTCCCGCCCTTACCGTGTACCTCCTTGCTACCTCCTCCATGCTCCCGCCCTTACCGTGTACATCCTTGCTACCTCCTCCATGCTCCCGCCCTTACCGTGTACATCCTTGCTACTTCCTCCATGCTCCCGCCCTTACCGTGTACCTCCTTGCTACTTCCTACTTTGTTTAATGGTCTTTCCATATTACTATATTTGTCAACTCTCCGTCGTCCTACGGAGTTTCCGTCATTTTGACATAGCCAACAAATCTCCGTCACTTGATGTTTAACGGGCACAAAATGTGAAGACATTTGTTTTCCATTTTGCGTTTACTATTCGTGAACCGTGAACCGTAAGGCGGACTGTTGCCAGTCGCATGAAAATATCACGACCAGTGGCAGACACAAAACATTAACTGCACAATCATGCACCTGCTGCGAGCTGACTAAACTCCACAAAGTCGCTGAACTCGCCTAGCAGCACTTGAGTGGACATATGGAATACTGCAATATACACCAACAGTCATCATAATTTCGATGATTAGTTACGTAATTGATTGCCTGATCGAGGAAACCCAGTACCGGAAACGATCGTAACAGCATTTTAAGGAGGATAGTTTGACGCAACATTGTCATTTAAAGTCTATGTCAACAAGATTTTTTTTACCAAAAAATGTAAGTGTCATAGGGCTTAACTGCCAAGTTTCACTTTTCTGCCTTTGCCATGGCCAACAACGCAGTCCGTAAAAAAACCGTATATATGCACAGACGTTCATCATATTGATTAATTTGTTTGTGTAAGTAGAAACACTTCGTGTTGACGCGTGTAGTTACTTCAGAGAGCACATATACTGCAAGCTTTTGTAACATGGTACAAATGCCAGACTGGGCGCCTCGGCCAAATCGTGCGTCGCACTTCCGGTTAATTAAGGTTGCTAATTTGAAGCAAGGGACGTATCGTCTTTCGGCGGTCTACCGCCGTTAGTGCGGCTACTACCCGGTCTGCGTCTTCATATCCGGCGGCTTTCAGTTGGATACGAAAGACACCTTCGGTTAGAACGTTGCTTTTCGTTCTCTTTTCATAACTGTGGCTGCGGCGTCCGGGTCGTTTGATTTGAGTTTTCTCGATTTATATGTGTTTGCATCAAATTTATTTTGCTGTGTGGATATGTTAGCTTAAGCATGTCTAGTTTAAATAAATGTGTAGTATAGGCCAGTTATAAATAGGTCATGCAGAAATAGGCAGATTTATGTTCTCGTATTGACGTGTTCAACATGTTACAAATCTAGATTAGTCATAAATGTGAGCTTTGATATGGTATCTGCGCTATTTATGAAAGATGTAGATTGCGGACATGCCCAGAAAAGATACGAATGACGTATTTGTAGAAAATGTACATAAATGCAAATAAGAACAAATAAACTGAAGCGGCATATTAGTTAAACGGTAAATGGGCATTTGGGCATGGGAAATTTGGAACATTTGGCTTGACTAAGAAATTTGGGAATAACACACTAGAATATTTGGACACGCACGACTTATTTTGAAATTTAGGACTGCGATTTTAGAATTTATTTACATGTTTCTGGGGTTGACCCTTAGGTCAGTTGAAATTAATTTAATGGCGTGGGGACTTATGTGCTGGGGTTGATCGTTCCAACTGGAGGAGTCAGGATTGTTGGAGGAGTCAGGATTGTTGGAGGAGTCAGGATTGTTGGAGGAGTCAGGATTGTTGGAGGAGTCAGGATTGTTATGGTGCGTACGGAATTCCAAGCATGATGAACAAAGCAGAAAAGAAAATAATGTAATTGTCTTGTTCTTAATTACCATTTACCCGTCTTGCATTCCACGTGGGGTTGACAACCTGTTGACATTGTTACTAGTCTAGTAATTGAAATTCTAGTAATAGAAAAGTAGGAATGTCTTTGGGTTACATTGTGTGGGCGATGTGACGGGGAGTGTGATTAGGCCAAGGGTGGGAGTAGAAATATGTCTAAGGAAGCCCAACAATCGAAAAGGATGTTAATGGCTTACGGTCCCGGGGTCTCTCAGTACATTGCCAGTACGTCATCCTTAAGAATTTGTCAACATGACCCTCCAAACAACTTTTAGACTTCTGTAAAAAAAAATTCAAATATACAACCTTTAACGAGTGAAATATGCATATGGTCGAATCTCATGAACCGTTGGCATGTGGTGTTTTCAGGTGTGTCAAAAAGTATGTGCATATCGTTTTCATGTTTTGGTTACATACAGTAGACATGTTGGGGTCTTGAAAAAAGATATACCGATCACTAACTCCAAATAAATTCCATGTGGTATGTCGATAACCGTTAAGGTTTTTATGAATCCAAGCAATGCATTTACTGTGTATGTGTGTTTAATATATATATATATATATATATATATATATATATATATATATATATATATATATATATATATATATATATATATATATATATATATATATATATATATATATATATATATATATATATATATATATATATATATATATTAATAATTTTATGAGTATAACTGTAAGACAACATACCGATGCTATCAAAACATCTGGACAAGTTTGCTAGAAATTTAATAGAGGACATTCTTTCGAATACCACAAATAAAAGGACCACGGCGCAAACCGAATCTTGCGAGCACTGATTTGTATATTTAAATATAGGGCATTTTAAGAGTGTAACTTTGACGGTCATATCCAACGTAATAAAAACACAAAAGTCAACCTAGCCCGGTGGAGCACGAGCTGCCCCTAACTATTCATCCTATTTCTACAACTACACGGACAGTGGACAGGGCGACATCAGGACGAGGGCGACAGGTCAACATCAGGACGAGGGCGACAGGTCAACATCAGGACGAGGGCGACCGGTCAACATCAGGACGAGGGCGACAGGTCAACATCAGGACGAGGGCGACAGGTCAACATCAGGACGAGGGCGACAGGTCAACATCAGGACGAGGGCGACCGGTCAACATCAGGACGAGGGCGACAGGTCAACATCAGGACGAGGGCGGCCGGACAACATTAGGACGAGGGCGACAGGTCAACATCAGAACGAGGGCGACAGGTCAACATCAGGACGAGGGCGACAGGTCAACATCAGGACGAGGGCGACAGGTCAACATCAGGACGAGGGCGACAGAACAACATCAGGACGAGGGCGACAGGTCAACATCAGGACGAGGGCGACAGGTCAACATCAGGACGAGGGCGACAGGTCAACATCAGTACGAGGGCGACAGGTCAACATCAGGACGAGGGCGACAGGTCAACATCAGGGCGATGGCGACAGGTCAACATCAGGACGAGGGCGACAGGTCAACATCAGGACGAGGGCGACCGGTCAACATCAGGACGAGGGCGACAGGTCAACATCAGGACGAGGGCGACATGTCAACATCAGGACGAGGGCGACAGGTCAACATCAGGACGAGGGCGACAGGTCAACATCAGGACGAGGGCGACAGGTCAACATCAGGACGAGGGCGACCGGTCAACATCAGGACGAGGGCAACCGGTCAACATCAGGACGAGGGCGACAGGTCAACATCAGGACGAGGGCGACAGGTCAACATCAGGACGAGGGCGACCGGACAACATCAGGACGAGGGCGACAGGTCAACATCAGGACGAGGGCGACAGGTCAACATCAGGACGAGGGCGACAGGTCAACATCAGGACGAGGGCGACAGGTCAACATCAGGACGAGGGCGACAGGTCAACATCAGGACGAGGGCGACAGGTCAACATCAGGACGAGGGCGACAGGTCAACATCAGGATGAGGGCGACGTGTCAACATCAGGACGATGGCGACAGGTCAACATCAGGACGAGGGCGACAGGTCAACATCAGGACGAGGGTGCAGCAGCAGTTGAATCGGACTAGAGTGGCTCAACCCGGCTGATTCCGATAGATTTGAGGGTTTAGAGATTTCCGCACATTTATAAACTATCAACTCGTATGTTCATTGATATATAAACATGAAATAAAACCAGGAAGACCAAATATATTTATTATTATATTTTATCATGTTTTACGTTTTAACAAAATGTGTTTGGGCAGGCAACTTTTCAGGGGAAGACAACGTTTGAAAGTTGTTGGTCCAACTGTCGAACAACTGTTTCATACGAAGGTCATACACTGCTCCTTGACCTATGAAGGTCATACACTGCTCCTTGGCATACGAAGGTCATACACTGCTCCTTGACATATGAAGGTCATACACTGATCCTTGACATATGAAGGTCATACACTGATCCTTCACACATGCAGGCCATACACTGCTCCTTGACATATGAATGTCATACACTGCTCCTTGACACATGAAGGCCATACACTGCTCCTTGACATATGAAGGTCATAAACTGTTCCTTGACATATGAAGGTCATACACTGATCCTTCACACATGCAGGCCATACACTGCTCCTTGACATATGAATGTCATAAACTGCTCCTTGACACATGAAGGCCATACACTGCTCCTTGACATATGAAGGTCATAAACTGTTCCTTGACATATGAAGGTCATACACTGCTCCTTGACATATTAATGTCATACACTGCTCCTTGACATATGAAGGTCATACACTGCTTCTTGGCATCATTTTTGAAACATTTAGTGGTGATTCCTGCCTTTCCCATGCCTACTTTCCCATGCCTACTTTCCCATGCCTACATTCCAAGTCGATGTAGGAGACATTAAATACAAACTCACTCCTGTTGTTCTATGACAGAATGACAGAATGACGGAATGACAGAATGGCTGCAGGGTGAATCCGATGTGTAGCGTATACACTTTTTGTGGTATGACCTTCTTTAGAAACGAATATGTCGTTGTAACTGTGTATATTCGTTCCTATGTACGTCCCACAAAGCTCTAACACTGGGTGTTTCGTTCGTGGTCCTTCCAATGTTATATAAAGGGGTGGGTGGTCACTTTTTAAAATATTGGGGATTCGCGAGGAAGAGGATTCGGTAGGAAGTGTGCAATTAATCTTCCCAATCGCCTTATCTTTTGTGATTGCGGGTGTTCTTAATGGATACGTGAGGCAGGCACTTTGTTTGTTTCACCACAACTGACTTTCATTTATTTTTTTATTTTTGTACAAACATCACTTAATTCATATTTGTTTCTTCATTATATCTTCGTAGTGCATATAAAGAGGGTCACATATATGGAGGGTCACATATATGGAGGGTCACATATAAGGAGGGTCACATAGAACTTGATACTGATTATATATGTCGATTTTTAAAACTGTTTATCAGGTTTACTTTTTGGATTCGTGAGGCAGAAAAAAATTTGCCAAAGGAAATAAAATCAGTGAAAAATCACATTTGAACTAAGTTTTTGGTATCACATAAATCCACTCCTTGGGACTGTTCAAAGCGCAAAGCTGCAATTACTATGCGAATACTATTCGTTCAGATATACACCTCTGTATGTAGCTGAGTGAACTGTGGCAACGTGGGATGAACTAAAGTGCCAAAGCAACAGCAGCAAGAGAATTTGCACCCGAGTTTTCTCGATTGAGAACCCGACGTCCTAATTCTTCGTGGTAGGTCAAGTATGTAAAGTATGTAAAGTATGTAAAGTATGTAAAGTATGTAAAGTATGTAAAGTATGTAAAGTATATAAAGTATGTAAAGAGTATAAAAAAAACATAGCGAAAAGGGGCAAAATGGAGCCTTTATTAAATCAAACAGCCAACAATGTCTGTCGTACCTATGGAAAATAATATTTGCCGCGAAAGCGTTCCATAGATTAATTCACTTCACATATTTAATATATTAATATATTAATATAATATTAATGGTATCTCTCATTTTCTATCATCTTTGGTAAAAACTCGTTTTGAGATGTCAAAATATACACCATTAATTACCAAATAAGTGTGATTTATGATTTGATACCCTAAAAGTGTTACGTGCGTTAACGTGCGTTGGCTGTGGAAAACACGGAATTTGGCCACCCCCCCAACCCCACCCGCCCCCACCCCGGTTTATGGTCGACGAAGTCCTACAGCACGAGAAACCTTGGATGATGGGCGCATTAATTGGAAAAAAGCTGTGTAGTGGAAGGAAGTTAACAGAGGGAGAAATATTATGCAGGATGTATATTGTCAGAAGCTTTGCGTTAGGAGACGCCAAACCAAGTAACTTGCGAAGTTTTATTTAGCCTCGGGCAGACCTATTTGTAACAGAAATTACTTTGCCATTTTGCTCTTTTTCTGTTCGGTCGGACCAAGACTAATAAATTATAATAGTGTGTCCGATAAATTCATCAAAACAAAAATACAAATTTGCACAAAAGAGCTAGCATGTCGTAGTCGATCTAGAGAGGTTCGATTGTTTTGCAAAATGGATCTGAAACTGAGCGAAAAAAAATCGAACTTAGGATGCAGCTTTAGTAAACGTCTGAATTATCATGCCAGTACACGGACCACTCAACAGATCATTACTCTTAGTTGTTGCCAAATGTTGAGCAATACGTGTAACAACCGAGAATTGTTCTTGTGGATTCGTTAAGACAATGTATCCTGCTACCACGGTAGTAAGCCCCTGTGTGGGAGTAGACGTGGTGTATGGCTACCACGGTAGTAAGCCTCTGTGTGGGAGTAGACGTGGTGTATGGCTACCACGGTAGTAAGCCCCTGTGTGGGAGTAGACGTGGTGTATGGCTACCACGGTGGTAAGCCCCTGTGTGGGAGTAGACGTGGTGTATGGCTACCACGGTGGTAAGCCCCTGTGTGGGAGTAGACGTTGTGTATGGCTACCACGGTGGTAAGCCCCTGTGTGGGAGTAGACGTTGTGTATGGCTACCACGGTAGTAAGCCTCTGTGTGGGAGTAGACGTGGTGTATGGCTACCACGGTGGTAAGCCTATGTGTGGGAGTAGACGTGGTGTGTGGCTACCACGGTAGTAAGCCCCTGTGTGGGAGTAGACGTGGTGTATGGCTACCACGGTGGTATGCCTCTGTGTGGGAGTAGACGTGGTGTATGGCTACCACGGTGGTAAGCCTCTGTGTGGGAGTAGACGTGGTGTATGGCTACCACGGTGGTAATCCCCTGTGTGGGAGTAGACGTGGTGTATGGCTACCACGGTGGTAAGCCCCTGTGTGGGAGTAGACGTGGTGTATGGCTACCACGGTGGTTAGCCCCTGTGTGGGAGTAGACGTGGTGTATGGCTACCACGGTAGTAAGCCCCTGTGTGGGAGTAGACGTGGTGTATGGCTACCACGGTAGTAAGCCTCTGTGTGGGAGTAGACGTGGTGTATGGCTACCACGGTGGTAAGCCTCTGTGTGGGAGTAGACGTGGTGTATGGCTACCACGGTAGTAAGCCCCTGTGTGGGAGTAGACGTGGTGTATGGCTACCACGGTAGTAAGCCCCTGTGTGGGAGTAGACGTGGTGTATGGCTACCACGGTAGTAAGCCCCTGTGTGGGAGTAGACGTGGTGTATGGCTACCACGGTGGTAAGCCTCTGTGTGGGAGTAGACGTGGTGTATGGCTACCACGGTAGTAAGCCTCTGTGTGGGAGTAGACGTGGTGTATGGCTACCACGGTGGTAAGCCCCTGTGTGGGAGTAGACGTGGTGTATGGCTACCACGGTGGTAAGCCTCTGTGTGGGAGTAGACGTGGTGTATGGCTACCACGGTGGTAAGCCCCTGTGTGGGAGTAGACGTGGTGTATGGCTACCACGCTAGTAAGCCTCTGTGTGGGAGTAGACGTGGTGTATGGCTACCACGGTGGTAAGCCCCTGTGTGGGAGTAGACGTGGTGTATGGCTACCACGGTGGTAAGCCCCTATGTGGGAGTAGACGTGGTGTATGGCTACCACGGTGGTAAGCCCCTGTGTGGGAGTAGACGTGGTGTATGGCTACCACGGTGGTAAGCCCCTGTGTGGGAGTAGACGTGGTGTATGGCTACCACGGTAGTAAGCCCCTGTGTGGGAGTAGACGTGGTGTATGGCTACCACGGTGGTAAGCCCCTGTGTGGGAGTAGACGTGGTGTATGGCTACCACGGTAGTAAGCCTCTGTGTGGGAGTAGACGTGGTGTATGGCTACCACGGTGGTAAGCCCCTGTATGGGAGTAGACGTGGTGTATGGCTACCACGGTAGTAAGCCCCTGTGTGGGAGTAGACGTGGTGTATGGCTACCACGGTGGTAAGCCCCTGTGTGGGAGTAGACGTGGTGTATGGCTACCACGGTAGTAAGCCCCTGTGTGGGAGTAGACGTGGTGTATGGCTACCACGGTGGTAAGCCCCTGTGTGGGAGTAGACGTGGTGTATGGCTACCACGGTAGTAAGCCTCTGTGTGGGAGTAGAAGTGGTGTATGGCTACCACGCCTTGGCACGGCAAATCATCGCAGGAAACTGTAACAATGTTATGTTGTGGTGACAATGTTATGTTGTGGTGACAATGTTATGTTGTGGTGACAATGTTATGTTGTGGTGACAATGCGTGATACATGATACTTAATTATTGGGTCCTTATACAGCTGATATGAGCTAAAGGGGGATTGGTCTGGTGCGTGACATCGACGGTCAGTCAAACATAAAATAGATGAAGAAAGATGATCCAGAACTAAGACAATGAAAACAAAAGGTGCTCTATATAGAGGAACTTAGCAACTTTAGAGGATGTGGACGCCGTGCAATGGTTGCATTTCCCTGATGACTAGCACAACGACATATAGGAAGGCTGTTAGTGATGGAGTCGTGTGTAGAACAGCAGGATATTACCATGAGGAAATTCGTCAGTAATTGTGCACATTTACTAGCATCGTAATTATTGATATATTTATAAATGTTTAGAAACGTCACACATTTTCTAAAAACTTAAAATTGCGTTATATATATATAGATATTGACATTTTCGGGATAAAATGTGTATGTATCTATAATGGTAAAATTTGTGAGCGATGAATTTCTCTGAACGGATTGCGCTGAAATGTTAACACAGTTGTCTTTATATATATATATATATATATATATATATATATATATATATATATATATATATATATATATATATATATATATATATATATATATATATATATATATATATATATATATATATATTATATTCACTTTATTTTACGTTTTGAAACACTCAACTTTCGCGAAAGTATTTCTCATCATCACAATCGTATATACTGAACTAATGTCGTGAAAGTTGAGTGTTTCAAAATTAAGTTCTTTGTAATTTAAATGAAAATAAGATTGTAAATCTAATTCCGGTACGTCGTAAGGGGCCAATGCTGGCTATAGTCTACGACGGAGCGTGTGCACACGAAGTCTATTAGCTATGCAGGCCGCAGGATAGGCGGCTGAATTCGCATATTGTTTAATCCATACAACTATTGTCTTTACAAAATTGGAATTGTTGAATTGGTCTGTGTGGGCTACAGGCACTATAAAGCACCTTGTGTTATTGGTTTGGTGTCTTTCAACGATATTAGCGATCACACAATCTGTAACGTGTTTCAGTTGTACTCGTCTTTTGTTTTGTCTTTGGGAACGAAGACATTTATAAGGAGGTATGGCCGGCACAGAGCCTTTTGTTTTGTCTTTGGGAACGAAGACATTTATAAGGAGGTATGGCCGGCACAGAGCCCTCAACTACTCTGAACATGAATTTAAGTCGCTGATCCCGCCGTCGGCTTTTTATCTGTGGAGTTCAAGGTCCCGTACAATTGCTTCATAATCTAGGACAGAGTTAGTCTAAAACTTCGGAAACACAGAAACACGGAAAGTATTGTCCAGAAAATGTATATAAATATTGAATACGTGAGCCCCATTTATTTATATATTTAACTGGCCGTCAGGTTCATGGGTCCATTGAGGGGTAAACAGAAAGTTAGGATCATATTTTATTTAAGAACATATATGTATATATTTCTCCATTTGGGCCGTAGGTTTGTTCGACATTGAGGTAGATAAAAAGTAAATTCGTGCGAAGGGAACCACGCTAGATTCAACAAAAACAGAATAACTGTTAAAATAACTAATAAGTATAGATGACTTATCGTTTCGAACTTGCAGATCCGTTGCGTACAGTACAGCGCGTGCCTGCGTCGGCCTACTCAGCACTGCGTGGGCAGGTTCAGGCGTCTGAGATTTAGGTAGGCGCGAGGCGCTGATGTCCTGTAATTCGGTTGTGTTTACATAAACAGAAGAGGCGGCGTAACGTATGTGCACATTTCTTGCAAGCTCATTGGAAACATAGTTCCTGTGCGTGGTCGGTTTAGAGGAAGGAGCAAAACAACGATATCGTGAACGGTTTTTATATGTTATCAATGTACCGGTGGACCACTCGACCAACCATGATATTGAACGATGTCCCCACTCGAACAACCATGATATTGAACGATGTCCCCACTCGAACAACCATGATATTGAACGATGTCCCCACTCGAACAACCATGATATTGAACGATGTCCCCACTCGAACAACCATGATATTGAACGATGTCCCCACTCGAACAACCATGATATTGAACAATGTCCCCACTCGAACAACCATGATATTGAACGATGTCCCCACTCGAACAACCATGATATTGAACGATGTCCCCACTCGAACAACCATGATATTGAACGATGTCCCCACTCAAACAAACATGATATTGAACGATGTCCACACTCGAACAACCATGAAATTGAACGATGTCCCCACTCGAACAACTATGATATTGAACGATGTCCCACTGGAACAACCATGACATTGAACGATGTCCCCACTCGAACAACCATGATATTGAACGACGTCCCCACTCGAACAATCATGAAATTGACCGATGTCCCCACTCGAACAACCATGATATTGAACGATGTCCACACTCGAACAACCATGAAATTGAACGATGTCCCCACTCGAACAACCATGATAATGAACGATGTCCCCACTCGAACAACCATGATATTGAACGATGTCCCCACTCGAACAACCATGATAATGAACGATGTCCCCACTCGAACAACCATGAAATTGAACGATGTCCCCACTCAAACAAACATGAAATTGAACGATGTCCCCACTCGAACAAACATGAAATTTAATGATGTCCCCACACGACAAAACATGAAATTTAACGATGTCCCCACACGAACAACCAAGAAATAGAACGACGTCCTCGCTGGAATAAACATGAAATTGAACGATGTCCCAGTTGCGGCATCAACCAATCACATTGTTAGCAAGGATTTTACTCTCGTAATTTTTAGTCGCGAACCAATCGCAAATGTTCTAACAACTGGTGTTCGGCAAATGTATTTGATTTTCCAAATGACAAATGCGTGAAATAAATACAAACTTACATACGTACGCATGCATTTGTACATCACCATGGCCGTTATAGTATGACATCCTTTACCCCAACTACCAGTTGTTCAATAAATGAGGTGAGGTAAGTGTGCAAGGTGTATGTGTTCCCACGCATACATAAAGTAACATTTGAGCCTGTAAAGTATGAAGTGTCAGGCCGGGCTATAAAGCACCAGTTATGCGGTTGCTACTGTCTGACGCGTATATAGCCGTACGCACGTACGTATATAGCCGTACGCACGTACGCACGTGCGTCCACATCAATATGGCAAATAAATATTAAAAAAATACAACGCTCTCCAGAAAGTGAAAGGTCCATCCCAAATCTAGTTGGCATCCATCGTGGAGTGCAAGCACGAAGCGGACAGCTGACAGGGCTTGTCATCTACACTCGCTTCAAAAGACACAATGTTAACTTGGCTACTGTGCATGCCAGCAAAGCATGACGGACACAGTCCAGCAGATCGCCTTCTTCAACTATTCAGCTTTTACTTGTTGTCCATCAAAAATGTTGACTTCATCATAACACTAGTGACCATTGAGCATGTCCTCCAAAGTCGGCTTCCTCTGGCCACATTCCTACAGGCAACCACTACAATCGCCCAGCTGCAACAAGAGAGGGCCGACACAGACGTATGGAATGCATTATGTGACAGTGCTGTACAGCTAGCGGGAAGATTTGCGATTGAGGCGGGCAAGCCACGCAGTGCTGGTAGACAGAAGCACCGTTCGTGACAACGTGTCCGCTGGTATAACTGACGGATGAATATGGCACTACATGCAGTGTCCAGCTGTACGAGGTGTTCTAAGACGACGTGCCAGATGATCTCCGTCAGCTATAAAATGGAAGACAAGATGGGAGATGATGAATGTCGCTGAAAGACCCAACATACTCGATGATACGATACAGGAAATCAGTCATGTCCTGTACCATAACATGCATACAGTAATCGTAATACTGCTGGTGAAGTCTGTCTCGACTGCCACAACAGAGCGATCAACTGCATAAGCGCTTATGGGGGTTGGTCCTTGACTACATATGTGTTCTTGGCTTATAGGTTTGCGTGTGTTTATTCATATATTTAATTATCACTATTGATTCTTAGTACATCATTTTATGGTTATCATATTACACGTTTTCCAATTATGTTGAATGATATTGTAGTACATGTATATCTATTGCGATAATGCTTCACTACCTGCTATAATTAATTATGCTATTACATAGTAAACGAGTCATTGAAGCACGCAAACATTTTAACAAACTGCAAAATTCTAGCACATTAAAACTAGCCTGTGTTAAACATATATGAATATGATGTACTGAAGGTTCATATTCACCTTTTACCATGGATGGGTGTCGAGTAGGGATGGGTGTCGAGTAGGGATGGGTGTCGAGTAGGGATGGGTGTCGAGTAGGTGGGTCAGGTTTAACTTTGACTTCAAAATGCACCAGATTGCAAATTATTACAGTTTGCATTAAAAATGGACACCGAGACCCTCTCTTGGATTTGCGCTTCCACGTGAGTTTATACTTAGCTATACCCCTGACTGTCAATATTACCTTGCTCCAATTACCAAGAGTGGCCCAACTGTTGTAATATAGGATATGTTGGTCTTATATACATTTCAATATACGACTTATTTAAAACGACAACCTTTAAGACAAGGGTCGGCAAACTGCGGCCGCTGAGCTATCTCGTGCGGCCCGCGGACTGACATTGAGACGGCGCATAAAGCTGCCAACCCCTGCGATGTGGATACGGTATATAAATTAATAAATAATACGTTCAGCCTAGACTTTCGTAAACAAATCATACCATGCAACTCGGTAATACTATTTCCACGCGAAGAACATAAAACAAATTCACTTTCTTTAAAGTTTGATGAATTCATTTTTGCGTACATGCAGACATGAAAGTACTCTTGAGTTTGAGTGATAATATGTTGTTTTGAGAAACATTTGTCGCCTGAAAAAAGGCGAATGGAGTTGTGCGCTGATGGAAAAGGTTCGAAACAATGCAAAGCTCTCCGGGACCCACTGCATCATGCAGAACGTAATGGACGTCGTCGTGAAGACTGTGAACTACTTTCGCGCTCGTGGTCTAAGTCACCGGCAGTTCGAGCACCTTCTGGCCGAGATGAATGTGCAATATCAAAAACTCCTGTATTACATCGAAGTGCGCTGGTTAGGTTGTGTTGCGATACTTTATCAAGAGTACGAGCTGATACGTGGGATTAGCTTGCTAAGAAGAGTGCAGTAGTACCGGCATTCACTGACCCCACATGGATTAACTGACCCCACATGGATTAACAATGTTGTATTTCTATTCATCATCACAGAGCACCTCAGTCTGCTGAACGTCCAACTCGGGGGACGAGAACAACTAAGGAATGATCTCCAGTTTGTCTCCGCTTTCGAGACAAAGTTGGACTGTGGGAGACGCAACTGCGGAGTTCAAATTACGTGTACTTTTCGACACACACATAGAAAACAAACCCGCAAATCCGGACACCTTCGTAGCATTCATTGAGCTACTGAGACGGGAGTTTGCTGACTGGTTCACTGATCTCAGGGCGCGCAGATGGGAGAGAAAGATGAAGATGAACTTCGTGAAATGCAAGATGTGAACACAGCTAACAGACGGACACTTGGATGGCGTACTGAGGCTCCCATGGTCAAGTCTGCAGCAATTTGTGACAACAACAAGCGTCAGTGTCACACATATCATGTATGTTTTTTTAATAGTAAAGTCCAACTATTGTTTAAAATTAGACGTTGACATGTGATGATAATAATGAATCATGTTCGTGGGCGTGTTTTACATCAGTAGTCGATGCATGCGTGCGTGCGTGCGTGCGTGCGTGCGTGCGTGCGTGCGTGCGTGCGTGCGTGCGTGCGTGCGTGCGTGCGTGCGTGCGTGCGTGCGTGCGTGCGTGCGTGCGTGCGTGCGTGCGTGCTTGCTTGGCCCGCTTACTTACTCCAACTCACCAATTTGGTACTAGATTCAAAAAGGTATCGAACTCTGCTTTAAGACAATCGCTGCAATCATCGTATGCCGCAATCTATAAAAATATTTCATGTTAATTAATTTCTGCATTGAAAGTGACATTATTATGCTGCTTTCAACCTTCCTTAATTATTTGAAGCGACAAAAAATTAAGCATACGATTAAGATAGAGTTCATACAATCAATGACTGTGCATGCTTTGTCTACACTGTTAGTGACCAAATCTCCTTAATTAATTCCGTTAACCTTTCGCTTGACACATATTATTACGAAAGGAATGTAGAATGTAGCTTTATACTGAACTAGGTCTCCGATGTTTCTCTCACAATGACGTCATTCTTCACATACCACGAACACACAGTTTATGGACACACATTTAATGGATGACGTGTTGATATATTTTATGATAATAAGGCGTCCCGGAAAGGAGCGGCATTATAAAGAGAAGCTGCATTTAAGAGAACGAGCATGGATTGATATATGAAGTTGGACCTGCTGAGCAGCCGCACAAAGTTGGACCTGCTGAGCAGCCACAAAAAGTTGGACCTGCTGAGCAGCCGCACAAAGTTGGACCTGCTGAGCAGCCGCACAAAGTTGGACCTGCTGAGCAGCCGCACAAAGTTGGACCTGCTGAGCAGCCACAAAAAGTTGGACCTGCTGAGCAGCCGCACAAAGTTGGACCTGCTGAGCAGCCGCACAAAGTTGGACCTGCTGAGCAGCCACACAAAGTTGGACCTGCTGAGCAGCCGCACAAAGTTGGACCTGCTGAGCAGCCACACAAAGTTGGACCTGCTGAGCAGCCGCACAAAGTTGGACCTGCTGAGCAGCCACACAAAGTTGGACCTGCTGAGCAGTCGCACAAAGTTGGACCTGCTGAGCAGCCGCACAAAGTTGGACCTGCTGAGCAGCCGCACAAAGTTGGACCTGCTGAGCAGCCGCACAAAGTTGACGACTCTCACCGAGAATGTGCAATAGTGCGACAATTCTAACAAAATTGCTGCCATCCTTGGGGAATTCCTATCTTTCTTCGTTTTGTTATTTCATCAAATAAGCAATAATAATTTACTTATTCTCCGCCAAGTTTGTAAAGCCGTTTGAAATGTTAATATACCGTATTGTCTAAGCAACATGCACATTTCTAGCAAAATAGTCATGTAAATACAATTTAAAAGAGAAAGCCATCAGAAGTAGGAAAAAACTGTTCGGACAGTTTGTTAGCATTTCTTCGACTTTGTTATTCTATTGGTTGTTATCCCCAGCGCATATGCATTTGTGTTCCTATCGTGCAATATTATGCAGCCAATATATTCAAGCTTCAAGAAAGAAGACAGCATTCCCTGTGTTTTCAAAATATATATCCACATTATAATTAGTTAAATATATTCGTCCGGCCATGTAGACACCACTGTCCAGCTACTTATTTCCTAGCTATCCTTATTTCCGTTTATTTTTCTTAATATTTTCCCGGGACATTTTATTAGTGCCAGAAGAATAGCTGCTCAATATTAGGTTATAATAATATTAGGTTATAATAATAATTAATGGCGCCTATATCCTCAGGAACCTGAGCTCAGAGGCGCACCAAAACAGAAACATTAAGCATAATCGTGAGTCTTTTTAGGAACATAGCTATAGTTGCAGATGTTTTCAAAGTGATGGGGAGTTCATTCCAGACCCTAGGCGCAGCGACAGAGAAAGCACGTTTGCCCAAGTTAAGTTTTGTTTTAGACACAATAAGTTGTTGTGAAATTGATGATCTGAGCTGCCTAATGGTATTTGAAATATGCAGGAGACTAGCCAAGTAGGGTGATTTTTTTTGTAGATAGAGCACGACACGTAAGAGTGGACAGTAACAGGAAGCCAGTATAACTGTTTAAGTAGTGGTAGTGATGGTGAAAACCGAGGCGCCATGAGAACCACACGTGCCAGACAATTTTGTACTTGTTGGAGCTTAGCCAAGTCTCTTTTAGCAATGTTACTTAGTAGTGAATTACAACAGTCAAAGCGGCTACTAATTAATGCTGTTGGTATTGTTTTAGCAGTAGATATAGATATGTGACGCCGAATTTGACGGAGGTCACGATTATGTTAGAAACAGGATTTACATACTTGAGAAATACGCTGGCGAAAGTCACTATCAAAGACAACACCTAGATTACGAACAGTATCTGATGGGAATGTATCACTGCCAAGCAGTTTAACTGGAAAATGGCTGATGAGCCTATTTCGTTGTAGATTAGTGCTAATGTTAATAAAGTCTGTTTTATCTGGATTAAGCTTTAGTTTACTTGATTCAATCCAAAACAAGATGTCAGTGAGACAATCACTTAAAGTCGAAACAGATTCTTGTGCATTTGATTGTGAAGGTGATATGTAAACCTGTGTATCATCAGCATACAGGTGATGACTAAGATTATGATAAGTAATTATAGTCTGTTGCTATATTGAGCAGCTATTTTTCTGGCACTAATAAAATATACGGCAAAATATAAAGAAAAATAAACGGAAATGAGTGGAAATAGCTAGACAATGGTGTTTACGTGCCCGGACGAATATACATTGCATTAAGTATAATGTGTAGATATATTTATGATGAAGACTCAGCCACAGCCACAGGGAATACTATTTTTTTAAGTTTTATATTGGCTGTATAATGTCGCACGATAGAAACACAAATGCCTATGCGCTGGGTATGACAACACACCAATAGAATAACAAATGCCTATGCGCTGGGTATGACAACACACCAATAGAATAACAAATGCCTATGCGCTGGGTATGACAACACACCAATAGAATAACAAAACGTGGACAATGCATTGCAAGATGGACTAGCAAAGCGAAGGCTCTTTTACGATGCAAGATTGTTTGCTAAAATTACTTGGCAGAAACATGTGGTAAATACGTGTCGTATCGAAGTCGAAGAAATGCCAACAAACATGTTACTAAGCGGTACGCTGATATGAATGAGTCGCTGCGGAAATTATGAGAACGAGTAATTTTATCTGTCATTCATCCCTAATTAACAATCATGATGATGATAAAAATAGCAGATTCTATTCACAAAATTTCCAAAGCACTTATTGTGTTTCCCAAATGCGATACTCCGTAGCAACGGCGTTCATTTCTATCTATGTGACAATTGTTTTGGCCCAGACGATGAGAGAGGCTATTTTAAAAATGGTTGTGCAGTTTCTGGATCAGTACACACTAATGTACCAGAAACCATAAAAAGAAATTTCGTATGTACCCTACTTCCAGGGCTAACTCGTCTGCTGCCAGACTATGGGTGCATACAAATTACTATTATATCGCTCTTGTGACATCAACAGTATACTATTCCCTAATTATTATTACCACGAGATTTGATATCCCAGTCGTAGTTTGATCAAAAACACTACAGTCGAAGACCAATTATTGTTCGTCGAACTCTGTTAATTAATTTCTTTCCGGCGTAATAAATCGAATACCAGCTCTCTGATACACGAGCCGACAAGGAGCCCAAGTAGTAATTAGTGGGTCGTTATGAACAGCTACTAATATCCGCTGCGTCTTTCCTATCGTCTGTATGACGTCATCATTACGCAGCTTTGCGTCATCGTGTTAGCGTGAACTAACGAACCATTGCTTCATCGTGTTAGCGTGAACTAACGAACCATTGCTTCACGGAATCGCCGTCGATTTCAGCAAAGCGTTTGAGCGAGTCGACCATCACATCTTAATGACGAAATGTGCATCACTCGGACTTCCAAATTGTTTCACCAAATGGCTGACATCTTCCCTGTGCCTACGCAAACAGCGGGTAAAGATCGAGAGTATGAAATCGGAGTACACCACTGTCAATGCAGGTGTCCCACAAGGCACAATATTTGGACCAATCGGCTTTCTACACCATATTAATGATCTGCAAACAGTATGCGAGCATATAAAATATGTCGACGATTGCACAATATGGGAAGCTTCTTCATCCTCCTGAATTGACAGCTCACTTCAAATAGCAGCAGACGAAGTCGGGCAATGGACAGCTAGTAACAAAATGGCGCTGAACTACGACAAGACGAAAGAACTGCGAATATGTTTCAAGAAATCAACTCCAGACATCGCACTGCTAACCATCGACAGTAGACCAATTCAACAAGTTAACAGAATTCGTCTACTAGGTGTGATTCTATCTGAATATCTATTTTGCCTCCCTCCGGGAAACTCCGTAACCAACCCGAAACAATAGGACTTACCGTGTGCCGCGTTGCAGAACTGCAAGATTTCAGAACTCTTATACCATATGCTTTAAGACACAGGCAGTATTTATGAACTCATTTATAAAGTATTTACTTTTTACGTTATAATAGGCCATATAATTTATTTTACTATAGTACTGCCTGTTTTAATTTATTTTTACGTCCTTTCTATTTACCTATGCACGTCTAAGCCTATTCTTATTTATTTATTTACAAACATAGCTTTAAACATGATGTTCATGCACCTTTTAAATTTGTTATATTTTAAGTACATTTTTTTTCTTAATTAATTTATTATCATTGGTTGTTTTACTGTGCCAACTGCATAATTCAACTGCTATAGTTGCAATTTTAATAAAAAATTATTATTATAAATAAATATAGTGATGATAGGCGTATTAAGATATAAAAACCACATCCAGTCGACATTTATCTGGCAAATACACATGTGATGGATTGCCACGTTGTCGAGTAATAACGTTGTCGAGTAGTAACTTTGTCGAGTAGTAACGTTGTCGAGTATTAACGCATTTGTTGGAGCGCAGCAGCTCAAGGTCATCAGGTATGAGGCAATTAACTTGAAAAGTAAATCAATGAAATTACAAGTAACTAACTATTACTATGTGTTTACTAACATGTCAGCAACTAACTATTACTATGTGTTTACTAACATGTCAGCAACTAACTATTACTATGTGTTTACTAACATGTCAGCAACTAACTATTACTATGTGTTTACTAACATGTCAGCAACTAACTATTACTATGTGTTTACTAACATGTCAGCAACTAACTATTACTATGTGTTTACTAACATGTCAGCAACTAACTATTACTATGTGTTTACTAACATGATATAACATGACAGAGCGATTACAACTCGCTCACACCGTTAATTTATCGGGTAAGTTTAACTATGAAATGAATATCTGATTCCATTATAGCTAGAGAGATTTATCCACGGTATGCTAACACGGTATTAATTGAGATAACACATTTTCTATCATCTAGCGGCAAGGATAATCCCCAAGAAGTCAGGCCAGACTGTCAAGGTCACGTGAGTATCACTTATAATTATTATACGTTGAATAATACGCGTCACTGATCAAAGAAGCGCAACACTGTTACTGAAAACTGGATACGTGTTGTAACGCTACACGCCCGTATCGTGTCTACCGCGAGAACAAGTGTTTACGCTGGGTAGATCAGCTTGAACACCCACGCCCACCGACTTGGCAGCTTCAGCGCACTGATGGCTGGGATCTGAATTTGAATACCGGCAGCGCCCCCTAGCGGCGTCCATTTGAACAAGCCTTGGTATCCCAACATAGTGATGGAGAGGCCCGTCGTGGGAGGCGGTGCTCCCAGCTGGAGGACGTTGTTGTCTGGCCAAACAAGCATGATGCAGTAGACAGCTGTGCCGCCGTTAGCAGTCTTCTGACGTGTGTACCTGCAAACGCAAAACATGACTGACGATTTCAGGAAATAAATATCCTGCACAAACTGATTGTACGACTATGTGTGTTTGTGCTAAATAATTGTGCTTCTCCCAAACTGATACACAAATTAACGAAGCCTTCAAACATACACACATTTAATCAAAGTAATAAAAATCAATTTATGGAAATGTATGCCCTGTCTGATCAAGGAAAGCACATGTTTTAACACCATGCCACCAGTGGAAATTCACAAAAGCGTCCTAGCAAATAGAATCCAGTAACATAGTACACTGGGCTGAAAAGGTGTGAAGGGATGGATCATGAGGAATAAGGCAAGCGAACGGGCTCTGTGTAGTGAAAATACGCTGATATAATGTGGATCGGCTAAGTGACCGTGGCAGGAACACCGAGGATCGCCGTGACAAGAGATTAGTTCCCTTGTTCAATGGTCAGAAAGGTAGGAATTTATCATACGTCGGAAACTCGTAATGACAGACAAGGAAAACATAAATATCGTTGTTTTTTTTAGAACAATGGTGTCTGGCACTTTCCCAACTCACCTGGCCATGTGTCATATGTGTCACATGTGCTATGCTAAGTGCAGACGCCTCCCAAAACCAGGCAAAACAGTCGCCGCATCAGTCACGCAATCGTATCAATTCTGCGTAATGCCAATGCAACAATGTTGTGCGCGCTCTCGTTTTTTGCACATCGATATGCATTTGACACTGTATAAAGTTCTTTTTTCGTGATCGTACATCACCACAAATGAGGCTGGTGAATGCTGCTCACTCGAGCAACGAGCGTTATTGTTGCACACGAAAAGCTAAATGTTACCCACAAACCCGCGAAACGTTTTTCTTTATATAGTTTGCGGTCAGAACGTGCTACATTATATATATCAACAGCTGTCGTCCAAATTTAGCTAAATGATGACACCACGTATGCAATACCAAGAATTAATCGGCATAATTCCGCAATTATTGGCTTTTTCAACGTCCGTGGTGTTCTTTGCGTGTCGTATGGCACACAGTAACGAAGCTACCATTTCCATAATGGTAACGACAGCGATCACGCAGGGGTGTTTCTGGCAACTGAATACTTAGCACGTGCTTTTATTCAAACATGAAATTTTGCTGCCTGCAAAGGAAATGCTAAATGTCGAAACGCGGTCAAGATTTGTACTAGTTCCTGTTTGTGTACAGTGTATATATTTTCAGATACATTTATGGAGCTGTGCAAATTTATTGTTTGTGATGTCCAATCTGGTCGTTATTATTTCTTTCTTACGCGTTGTGGGCGTGTGTTAATTAATGAAAAAAAATTAAATTTGCAGAGTGTAAATGTCGGGCATAAATAAACAACTTTTTGCTGGGAAAGGCAGCACAGAAGTAACAATTCGACAACAAATATGCACACCAATGCTTCCTCATAGATAATGTTTGATCACAAATGCGTTAATGTAATTATACATAATAAATATAGACACTATTTCACTTGCAGCGTTACTAAAATGCGTGTATATGTTGTACATATATTAATGAGTTCCATAATTTCACTTCGTAAACAGAAATGCAGATTTTATGTTGGTGCGAACACGATGTCTTTTGAAATTATCTTTATGTCGAGTACTATTACAACTCGCTCACACCGTTAATTTATCGGGTAAGTTTAACTATGAAATGAATATCTGATTCCATTATAGCTAGAGAGATTTATCCACGGTATGCTAACACGGTATTAATTGAGATAACACATTTTCATCCGTTTGTACTAAAGCACAGGACTTAAGCATGACCTTTAACGACGATGAGGGATATGATTTCGCTGACTTAGTTAATGTGTCGGATGCAACCACTTTTAATTTAACAAGATTTGCCATCTAAGCCAAAGGCCCGGATGGCAAGTGGACAAGGAAGCCATTGGCAGTAGTATCTAGAACAGTATCTCCCATATTATAGTTTATATCCAAGTTCCCGTGTACACGCACGCACGCACGCACGCACGCACGCACGCACGCACGCACGCACGCACGCACGCACGCACGCACGCACGCACGCACGCACGCACGCACGCACACACACACACACACACACACACACACACACACACACACACACACACACACACACATATAATAAAGGTCCTAATACTGATCCTTGTGGTACCCCACTCAAAACTAATTTCCAGTTTGAAACCTCCCCATCTACTACAACACGCTGTCTTCTGTCAATCAGCCATTGTTCTACCCAGTCAATTATGGCATCTCCGATACCGTAGGCTTTTAATTTAAATAGCAATCTTTGATGTGGCACTTTGTCAAAAGCTTTCTGAAAATCTAAGTAGATAATATCTACTGGCGATCCCTCGTCTATCCACTTAGTGATTTCTTCCAAAAATATATTTGTTAAGCATGACCTCGCTTTTAGGAATCCATGTTGAGATTAATTTAATAATTTTTGCACAAAAAGGAAGTCCACCATATGGTATTTAATTAATCATTCTAATAATTTACAAATCACTGATGTTAAACTCACTGGTCTATAATTCTCTGACTTATTTCTCGAACCCTTTTTAAATAATGATGTTTAAAATAGCCAACAGTGCGATAGAGGCAGTAGGTGAGGTTTTCAAAAAGCACGTAAAAACGGAAGGCCATGACAGAACAAAACATAATGTGGCGTCAAAAACATTTAAGTGACTGCTACGCCTGGATGAGCAGCATTAGTAGCATTCTTAAATCTGCATTTATTTTGATCACAAAATAATGCGAAACGAAGCCAAAGACAGCGCGCGCTCACCAGATGTCCTTGGCGAGCGTGTCGTTCTGGTGGATCCACGGAGCCGACCCGTAGATCGCCTCGCCGTTGACGGCCAACCACTCGCCCATCTGCCGCAGTCGCTCCTCGAACACAGGCATGATCCGGCCGTCGTGGGTCGGCCCGATGTTCATGAGCAGGTTGCCGCCGCAGCTGCCAAACACACGCATCATTGTGTCATAAGTGCATTTTCTCAATTAGTCTAAGTTTAGTTCGCCATATTATAATGTAAATATCGTTTTTTTTAGTATGATTAAAATAAGCAGGCATGCAGGCACGCAGGCACGCAGGCACGCACGCACGCACGCACACACACAGGCACGCACGCGCGCGCGCGCACGCACGCACGCACGCACGCACGCACGCACACACACACACACCCGCTATGTAAACAAAGCATATTCAACACATGCGGTCTAACTTCGCACTGAAGAATGCCAAGAATTTCTTTATGTAGAATATACAATTGTGAACAGTTCCTATATATCGACTACAACATTGGAATTCAAGTAGATATTTTAGAATGAAATAAATGACAACAGTATATTTCAATCGACATGTGTTGGCAACTCAAAAGTAATTCCAACATTGATAGTTACTTTCTACTGCATTAAAAACGTTAATTTTTTAAACGGCAGCATAAAATAATTACGAATGATTTTGGTTCTGCTGAAATCCGTCATTGCTAGAAATAATACAGTAGGGATGGGTTGGGGATTGACGGAGCTGGATTGGGGATCGACGGGGCTGGGTTGGGGACTGACAAGGCTGGGTAGGGGATTGACGAGGCCGGGTTGGGGACTAGCGGGGCTGGATTGCCGACTGACGGGGCTGGGTTGGGGACTGGTGGGGCTGGATTGGGGACTGATGGAGCTAGATTGTAGACTGACGGAGCTGGGTTGGGAACTGACGGGGCTGGGTTTGGGACTAGCGGGGCTGGTTTGCGGACTGGCGGGGCTGGGTTGGAGACCGACGGGGCTGAGTTGGGGACTGACAGGGCTGGGTTGGGGACTGACGGGGCTGGGTTGGGGACTGACGGGGATGGGCTGGGACAGGCGGGGCTGGGTTGGGAACTGGCGAGACTGGGTTGGGGACTGGCGGGACTGGGTTGGGGACTGGCGGGACTGGGTTGGGGACTGGGGAGACTGGGTTGGGGACTGAGGGGCTGGGTTGGGGACTGACGGGGATGGGTTGGGACAGGCGGGGCTGGGTTGGGAACTGGCGAGACTGGGTTGGGGACTGGCGGGACTGGGTTGGGGACTGGCGGGACTGGGTTGGGGACTGGGGAGACTGGGTTGGGGACTGGCGGGACTGGGTTGGGGACTGGCGGGACTGGGTTGGGAACTGGCGGGACTAGGTTGGGGACTGGCGGGACTGGGTTGGGAACTGGCGAGACTGGGTTCGGGATTGGCGGGACTGGGTTGGTGACTGACGGGGCTAGGTTGGGGACTGACGGGGCTGCATTGGGGACTTACGGGGCTGCGTTGGGGACTGACGGGGATGGATTGGGACAGGCGGGGCTGGGTTGGGAACTGGCGATACTGGGTTGGGGACTGGGAGGACTGGGTTGGGGACTGGCGGGACTGGGTTGGGGACTGACGGGGCTGGATTGGGAACTGGCGGGGCTGGGTTGGGAACCGGCGGGGCTGTGTTGGGTACAGCGGCCTACCTGACGGTCTCTGCAAGCGTAGAGATCAGTTGGTGCGCTGTCATATAATTGTCGAGGTTCGAGTTACGGCGGTAACCCCATGACGACTTGTCGATCGTCATGCAGTTCTCCCACTTGTGGTTCTGCTTCGTTCCTACATCACACAACACACGGCTTATTGAGTGGCTTCAACACACTCTCTAGATACAAGACACGGCTTAGTGGGTGACTTCAACACACAGTGTAAACGCAAAACACGGCTTAGTATGTGGATTCAACACACTCAAGACACAACACACTCAGCAGTAGACAGAACTGAATTATTTGTGGTCGATATTTGTTGTACCTGTCATGACATGTGTAGTGTGTAAACGCACCTCGGCTATATCTATCACAACACGTGTCGTGTGTGAACGCACCTCTGCTATATCTATCACAACACGTGTAGTGTGCGAACGCACCTCTGCTATATCTATCACAACACGTGTAGTGTGTAAACGCACCTCGGCTATATCTATCACAACACGTGTAGTGTGTGAACGCACCTCTGTTATATCTATCAAAACACGTGTAGTGTGTGAACGCACCTCGGCTATATCTATCACAACACGTGTAGTGTGTAAACGCATCTCTGCTATATCTATCACAACACGTGTAGTGTGTGAACGCACCTCTGCTATATCTCATGACGTGTAGTGTGTGAACGCACCTCTGCTATATCTATCACAACACGTGTAGTGTGTGAACGCACCTCTGCTATATCTATCACAACACGTGTAGTGTGTGAACGCACCTCTGCTATATCTATCACAACACTGTAGTGTGTGAACGCACCTCTGCTATATCTATCAAAACACGTGTAGTGTGTGAACGCACCTCTGCTATATATATCACAACACGTGTAGTGTGTGAACGCACCTCTGCTATATCTCATGACGTATAGTGTGTGAACGCACCTCTGCTATATCTATCAAAACACATGTAGTGTGTGAACGCACCTCTGCTATATCTATCACAACACGTGTAGTGTGTGAACGCACCTCTGCTATATCTCATGACGTGTAGTGCGTGAACGCACCTCTGCTATATCTATCAAAACACGTGTAGTGTGTGAACGCACCTCTGCTATATCTATCACAACACGTGTAGTGTGAACGCACCTCTGCTATATCTATCAAAACACGTGTAGTGTGTGAACGCACCTCTGCTATATCTATCAAAACACGTGTAGTGTGTGAACGCACCTCTGCTATATCTATCACAACACGTGTAGTGTGTGAACGCACCTCTGCTATATCTATCAAAACACGTATAGTGTGTGAACGCACCTATGCTATATCTATCACAACACGTGTAGTGTGTGAACGCACCTCTGCTATATCTATCAAAACACGTGTAGTGTGTGAACGCACCTCTGCTATATCTATCACAACACGTGTAGTGTGTGAACGCACCTCTGCTATATCTATCACAACACGTGTAGTGTGTGAACGCACCTCTGCTATATCTATCACAACACGTGTAGTGTGTGAACGCACCTCTGCTATATCTATCAAAACACGTGTAGTGTGTGAACGCACCTCTGCTATATCTATCACAACACGTGTAGTGTGTGAACACACCTCTGCTATATCTATCGAAACACGTGTAGTGTGTGAACGCACCTCTGCTATATCTATCACAACACGTGTAGTGTGTGAACGCACCTCTGCTATATCTATCAAAACACGTGTAGTGTGTGAACGCACCTCTGCTATATCTACCACAACACGTGTAGTGTGTGAACGCACCTCTGCTATATCTATCACAACACGTGTAGTGTGTGAACGCACCTCTGCTATATCTATCACAACACGTGTAGTGTGTGAACGCACCTCTGCTATATCTATCAAAACACGTGTAGTGTGTGAACGCACCTCGGCTATATCTCATGACGTGTAGTGTGTGAACGCACCTCGGCTATATCTCATGACGTGTAGTGTGCAAATGCACCTGGTTTGTACCTGTCGTGACACGCGCAGTTTGTAAGCGCACTTGGGCTACATCTACCAAGACACGTGTAGTGTGTACAGGCAATTGGGCTAAATCTACCACGACACGTATGATATGTAAACACACCTGGGTTGTATCTGTCGTGACACGTGTAGTAGCCGCCATGTTTACACGCCGTTCCCGCGCCCCAGCGGTCGTTGGTGACCACTGTGTCTTTCACTGGACTACAACGACAATTCGCAGGACGATGTTAGTAAAGATGTCCTCGCAGTTTCGGTGTCTCAAAAGAACATTAAGTTTAACTGATTTAATATCAACCATATGCGGGTTTTTCTTATATTAAACGACCAGCTTCAACTTGCTGAATATGTTTTCGTTGAAGCATCATAGCAGCTGCAACTGCTACGATGCTACGATTGTGAAAATGACAGGGACACCATTTGTCCTCATTCTGTTGCCCGGTATTGTGGAAGTGCACATTCGTTAATATGCAATTCAACGTCAGGGCGCAGAACCACCTCCAAACACCACTTTTCAGTAACACAGCAGCCTCGCCCGACTATGTGGGTGGCCGAGTCTACCAATTACACGACTTCTCAAGATCCAAAGTAACCTGCTCCGAATGGCAAGTGGACAAGAAAGTCGTCGAGAGGCCAACAATACTTCATCAGGACTATTATGACTCGCCCTGGTCAAGCATCAGTCAATTGTGTTTTAAACGCATTGACACATTTACACATTCAATATATAATTTGTTCCATGTTTACAGTCCAGTTGGTTGCATTGCCTCCAGTTACCTGTCGTTGTAGAGCCACGCCAGGAAGCCGGTACTGTTCCAGTAGTCGACGGGTCCAGCGTCGCCGTCTGACCACACGACGTCCGGCCGGTACGTGTTGACCAACTCGTACAGTTCAGGCATCGTCTTGCGCTGTATAAAGGTTATCATATGAAACATACCACGACATCAGGCTATCCACATGTTCCGGCTCTACATACCACGACATGAGGCTATCCACATGTTCCGGCTCTACATACCACGACATGAGGCTATCCACATGTTCCGGCTCTACATACCACGACATCAGGCTATCCACATGTTCCGGCTCTACATACCACGACATCAGGCTATCCACATGTTCCGGCTCTACATACCACGACATGAGGCTATCCACATGTTCCGGCTCTACATACCACGACATCAGGCTATCCACATGTTCCGGCTCTACATACCACGACATCAGGCTATCCACATGTTCCGGCTCTACATACCACGACATCAGGCTATCCACATGTTCCGGCTCTACATACCACGACATCAGGCTATCCACATGTTCCGGCTCTACATACCACGACATCAGGCTATCCATATGTTCCGGCTCTACATACCACGACATCAGGCTATCCACATGTTCCGGCTCTACATACCACGACATGAGGCTATCCACATGTTCCGGCTCTACATACCACGACATCAGGCTATCCACATGTTCCGGCTCTACATACCACGACATCAGACTATCCACATGTTCCGGCTCTACATACCACGACATCAGGCTTTTAACATTTTCGCAAGAAGGTTGGATTTAAAAATCAAAGAAATTGTTTTCGACGATTTTAACAAATCTTGTCTACGCACACTTTATTAAACCAACAGCGCACAGTATTCACGCATTATATGCCTGAACCTTAGTCAACCCGATTCCAGATGGGCTAAACGAATTGACGAGAGAGAACACTGCTTGTGGTTTCCTTCACATTTCATCTTATCTTAACAAGATTTAACAAGACTGTCATCCAGGGCAAAGGCCCAGATGACAAGTGGACAAAGGCCCAGATGACAAGTGGACAAAGGCCCAGATGACAAGTGGACAAATGCCCAGATGACAAGTGGACAAAGGCCCAGATGACAAGTGGACAAAGGCCCAGATGACAAGTGGACAAAAGCCCAGATGACAAGTGGACAAAAGCCCAGATGACAAGTGGACAAAAGCCCAGATGACAAGTGGACAAAGAAAATGTAAAATGTAAATGTGCTATGATTAATCAATGTTGAAAAAACTTTACAACCACAAAAACAATGCAGTCATTGTATAAGTTAGTTGCGTAACTGCGTATGCGAGTGTGTGCGTGCGTGCGTGTGCGCACAAGTAAATCTATACCCTGGGGTGCAGCATTAATTGATACCAACCTCGACAAAGTATCGCGTCTTGAAATTATTTGCATGGTCTTGCAGGTACATCGGGTTGTACCACTCAAACAGGGAATGATACAGTCCGAAATGGATGTCAGTTCGTTTCCGGATGGACTTCGCCAAGTCTCCTGTTTAAAGCAACGTATTCCAGTGAGTAGCTGACAATGTTTGCATCGTTGTACAACACGATTCAATAAAAACACGAGTATTTGTGCTAATGTGCATTAGAAGGTGCTGCTACCAGAACGGACTGCGCGTGGTGCCAAACATTATATTGCACCATATTGCGATACAACAGGATGTAGTGATATACATGTTGCATTGATGCAGACGTCTGTTACAACCAGTATTGTAATAATCGACCGGTAATGTAATAATCGACCGGTAATGTAATAATTGACCGGTAATGCAATAAATCGACCAGTAAATTAATAATAAACCGGTAATGTAATAAATCGACGGGTAATGTAATAATCGACTGGTAATGTAATAAAAACAATGAAGATGATTATGGTGACGATGATGATGAAGATGATCAATGGTAATGATGATAACAAATATGAGGAGAAAGATAATTAAGGGTTTATCTTAATAATACTGATTATGAGGACGATAATTATTAAGATGAAGAAGACAACTACGTCATCGTCATCAGCCTCATCGTCCTGCTCCTCCTCAACATCCTCATGTTCATCCTTATCGTGGCTAACCATGCTGACACCCAATCGATGTCACTAAAATATACTTAAAATAAGATTCTCAGAATAATTCAGCGGCTTGTTTTCTGGGTGAACATAATAATTATGGACTGCCGTTTATATATCCTCCTAGATAGCATACGGCAACAATAATAATTGATGTGGGCAAACGATGGGTTCGAATCAGGCACGCTAGCAGGGGCGATCGAAAAAAGAAGGGGTCATTAAAAAATAAACGTTCATCTCAAATGTAAGGTATCATTTAAACAAAATAACTAGCTGATCATCTCAAACAAATTAAGGTGTCACATCGTAAAATTAAGAGGTCTTCCAAAAAACTGAAGGGAACATTAAAAAAATGTAAGGGGTCATTATAAAAAAATCAACTAGCTGATCGTCTCAACAAATTAAGAGATCATATCATATAATTAAGGGTCATATCAAAATACAAATATATAACGAGTCATCAAAATGCAAACTTAAGATGTTTTTTAAAACAAACTACTAAGGGATCATATCATAAAGAAAACTGTAAGGGGTGATTTATAAAAAAATAATAAGCTGATCGTCACGGCAACTTAATGGATCATCTCAAAACATTAATGGGTCATACATAAAATAAATACATTTTCTAGAAAAGTAAAGGATGATTTCAAAAAAGTGTAAGGGATCATTTAATACTGATGTAGCTGATGGTCTGACAAATATGGGATCATCTCATACAAAATAATGGGGCTACTCGAAAAAGTTATGGGATCAAACAATAAAGGGATCTTCTCAAACAAGTTTAGGAATATTAAAAAAAATACAAATATTGAACTGACTGATCATCTCAATAAATTAAAAGATCATCTTAAAACATTAAAGGGTCATCTCATAAAAAGGGGTATACTCAAAAAGGTTAAAGGATCTTTTCAAAAATAGACGTGTTGATTAAAAAGAACTGACTGATCGTCTCAACACATCAAGGGATCATCTCAAAACATTAAGTAGTCATCTCAAAAAATAAAGGGGTTTTCTAAAAAAGTTAAGGGGTCATTTAAAAAATGTAAATATTAAAAAGAACAAGCGCCATCTATCGGAAGTGTGAAAAACAAGTTGTAGAAATAAGCAGGAACTCGCTACGTAGGTTTATCGACAACAATAGCGCGGCCCATGAAATACGGTTGCTGTGTGTTCTGCAGGCTTTTCCTGGTAAACCACTGGCGTGATATAGTTTATTGTAGTTGCAAATGGTTAGTTTGTATTCATTCTTTTAGGTGCATAACCCAAAAAAATGCCTTTTGTTTCCATTTAAGGGATAATCAAGCAAACTATACAATTAAGGGGTATATTTAAAATTGGCAACATTAAGAGGTAATCCCCAAAACTAAAAGGTATCTTTAAATTAAAAATCAATCACCCAAAACGTAAAATAAGAGGCTGATTTTTTTAGATGACCCTCTTGTTACATTTTTAGACCACTCCTTAATGCTTTGATGGCCCACTTAACTTTTTCAGATGATGAGCTAGTTACTTTGTTAAATAACCCTTACATTTTTCTTATGATTCCTTGATTTATTTTTAAAATCCGTTTGAGATAACCCCTTACATTTTCGATGTGACCCCATAATTTGTTTGATGACCCCTTAAGTTTGTGTGTTGTTAGGAATCCTGACCTGCTTAGATTTCCATTAATTATATGATGTGACCGCTTTATCTTATAAGGTGACACCTTATTTATTTCACATGATCAGCTAGATAAGTTTTAAATGATCCCTGCTTTTTTTATGATCCTTTACCTGGTTTGGGAATTACATTTTGAGATTTCCCCTAAGTTGTTTGAGATGACCCCTTAATTTGATCAAATGATAATAAGGTATTTCTTTTTAAGCATTTTTAATGATCCCTTAAATAATTGTTTGAGGTGATCCCTTAATTGAGTGTAGATTACCTCTTTTCGTTTGTTGAGGTGACCCTTTTTGATAACCCCACTTCTTCCTTACCATTCTGCCTGACTCCGTCCTATTGTTTGCCAACATGTAGTTACTGCCGTGCGTTACCTGGGAGGTTATATGAACGGCATTCCATATGTCCTCCCAGAAAACAGGCGGATCACTCGTTCCGAGAATCCTATGTTAATCATACGTTTGGGAACGTTGAGTGGGTGTCAGCATGGCTAGCAGTTATATTGTGAACAAGAGGATGATGATGACGATGAGGAGGAGGAGCAGGATGATGAGGCTGATGAGGCTGACGACGTCATTGTCATCAACATCATCACTAAGACCGCTTAATCGTCTCATCACCATCATAACCATTTATCACCCTCATCATCACCATCATTATAATCATCATCATCGTCATCATCATCATTATCATCGTTACTAAGATGACCCCTTAATTGTCATTATCATTATAATCATTTATCACCTTCTTCATCATCATTATTAACATAATAGTCACCATCATCATCATAATGCTTATCATCATCATTTTTATTACATTGCCGGTCGAGTTATTACCTTACTGGTTGTAACAGACGTCTCCGGTCATACGAATAACTAGATTTAGAGGCAACTAATAGATACAATGGTGCACAAACTATTTCTTGAAGTATAACGTACCTTACAGAATTGGCGGATTACACATTGAATTTGGAGGATGAATTAGAAGAGCGAACTATATTTTTCACACCACTGACAGCCACCTTACCCAGGAGGTCTCTCTTGGGCCCGACTTCCATTGCATTCCAATTGAAGGATACGTTTGTGGGCCAGTTGCAGAAACCCTCGTGGTGCTTACTGGTCAACACCACGTACCTGCAAGCACCGTACCGCTCAAATATACTTGTCAAAAAAAAAAAAAAAAAATAATAATAATATATATATATATATATATATATATATATATATATATATATATATATATATATAAGTACGTATGTACAGTGTATACTAATTTTGTATGGGTGCAACTTATTAGTTATTCTTACAAATTAATGTTCTCAACGCCTTTCGATGATATTCATACACAACGTGCACTGTTTTATTAATAGCGTTGCTATTCATAGATCAGTGAAATGTTAAAGTGCCGTAAACAACAAGTTGACCTACTTAGTGCACGTAAATAACAAGTTGACCTACTTAGCCCCTGCAGCTTTAAACACGTCCGCCCAGTGATCAGGGTCGTACAGCTCGGCCGTGAACTGACTTGCGAAGTCGGCGTAGGTGAAACCAGGCGGGTAGTTCTTCTTCATAAAGTCAACTTCGGCTTTTTTCCCTGACTTCCAGTAGTTCCAAAACCACTCGGAGCCAAAACTTGGCACGGAGAAGACTCCCCAGTGGATAAATATGCCGAACTTTGCGTCATCATACCAGCCCGGCAGTGGTCGCGAGTCTAGCGACTTCCACGTCGGCTCGTACCGCGTGGCTGAGCAAACGACAGTCGACAGGAGCAGCCAGACACTAGCACGGAGAGCCATGTTCACACTCAACCTAGGCGAACGACGTACTATGCTACAAACAAGGCACGTCCACTGTATCAGTTCGTGTCGAGGCTCGTCTCTTTGTTATTAACGTCACATGCTAACGCGGCACCTGGACCTGCGCGTCACTGGTTCAGCGTCTCCGGCCGACCTCACAATGTGATGCAACGAACTGTGACGATCAGCCAAATCGCAAGCTACAAACAGAAGGCGAGACAAAGCGTTCAACCTGTCTGGGCCCTCCCTCCCTTGTAATTCGTGATGTTGCAATGCTGACATACGATAATAATTCGTGTTTTGAGTCAGGCATAATCTAGATCTCAGATCTTCTTCAAGCGTACATATCCTAGCTATTCGTCACTTTGCTATCCAAATCTCTTTGTAAAACCGATGTCTCCGACAAGGAAACGGTATTACTCCAAAACCGCACAGCATCATAAACAGGCAGAGTTCGAATAGACGATAATGCATTTTATCGGCTGCTGATGGGTTACACGCAGATGAACATTGTTGGACTCTCGATAATCCAATGGCTTCCTTGTCCACTTGCCGTCTGGGCCTTTGGCTTGCATGGCAAATCTTTTTTAATCTTGTTAAATAATCAACTCTACTCTGCCCCCATTCCAAAACTGCCCGCAACAATGTCTTCTCCAATCCATTGTGGGGCCAGATTACTGAAGTTTTTGGCACTTTACAAACATGTTTTGTGGTACATAACATTTGCTCAATATCGATATGTTGAAGAAGCTGAAGCTAAATCACGAAAGTAAACTAGACCAGGAACATTATTTCTTACATTTGTCCTCCTGTACTGTAACATAAATACCACATACTTGGTATTAAAATAAATGTTTTCTGATCAGTTTAACTTTGATGGTGTATGTTTGCTTTGCCTTTGTGGTTAGTGTTTGAATGTTGGTCAGTATAAATATTGATATATAAAAAACTGCGGCCATTTTTAAGGCGAAACAAAACTTATGGGTTCAGGGCTATGCACGTAAAAAAGATAATAAATTAAGGTCATTCCTCCGAATGGCCGAGGTCTGACATGTTAACACAGTTTTATGAAATCGGGTAACCTAGACTACAAGTGACATATTAAGGTATGCCAGCATACTCAGAATCGACGCAAGGTCTTATCAAACAAATGTATTATTTTGCCAGAAGGATGACTACTATAGTAAACAAAGACCAAACTCGTGATGTATTGTGCGGCCCATGAATTACCAACCAATTACCAAACCAATTACCAACCAATTACCAAAAATATGCAACAAATGTGAATTGTTGAAGAATACACAAGGGTGGAAATGGAGTGAACAGAAGTGCAATATTTATCTATGGTTCACCCCGTGGCGTGTTAAGCCGTTAACTCGAATGCTACGTAATGATACATTTGCATTGCAACATATAACAATTGAAAATAAATTGTGACTAATACGTTGCAATAATATCTAACTTGTAGCACTTTTTAATGCTTGTCTGGTTCTACAAGTGATAATGTCTTAAGGGAGTTCCATAATCTCGCTCCATATATGGAGATGCACATTTGCATTAGAATCTTTGGCAAGTTTGATCACCCCACGTTGCCACAGTTCACTCAGCTGTATAAATGAGTACCTGGCAATACAGACAGTGGTGGAAATGTGAACGAATAGTCTTCGCGCAATTGCAACGTGGCTGAATGCTTCCCAGAGAAGTTGAGATGGCCTTGGACTGAACAGGTCTGCCAGGGGATGAAGTGTAAAGCACTTTGAGCGGTCCTACAGGCTGGATACCGCGCTATATAAGAACATACTTTTTACCTTTTTTTTAAAGCGAGTTATGCAGAATGAATCGTTGTCTGGTACCATATACAGACACATACGGTTAGAAAAAATTCATTGTGCAAATTACTGCAAATTTGCCAATTTTAGAACGCCTAATTGTTGAAAAAGAGTGCTCGTATGTTTCCAGACGTTTTACTCCACAAACTAACCGAACCATATATGAGTAACCGCATTAACAAAGGGTTAGCAGCACGAACATAAATGTCCTATATAAGATCTGCCACGTATAAACTCGTTACAGTTTAGACACGTACACTCACATCTACATATAATACGTGTATATCTCATGTAGTTTGTCTAAATAATGTATTAATGTGTCATATACAGTAAAACCTCCCTTAGCGGACACCTGCCCATAACGGGCAATTGTCTATGACGGACACTTTTGAAAGTCCCGAATAACTTCCTATTAGTTTGCACTGTCCGCTAATTGCCCATAGCGGCCACCTGGCCAATGTGGACAACGGACAAAGAGTTTGGACCCAACTATTCATAGTCACCCTGCCGCTTGCGGACAGCTCAAAGTGCATTGATAATCCCTGGAGTCGGTCTAGCTGAGCCACCGCTGATACGCACTAACGTCACTGTGTATGTATTCTGTGTAATACCATCTGCATAATGTCATCACTAAATAAAAGAAACTTGGTCCAAATAATTGATTCTGAGTAAGTTTAGTGTCGGGCTACAACGAATGTTGTTGAAAACCAACCGCCATATTGTGCAACTGACGTCACATGATGTTGCCGTTTAGTTCAGCTCATCTGAGAACAGAAAGACAGATTCACATGAAGCGAACTTCGACGAATGACGATGAGGAACTTTTTTGTGTTCGAGACATTGTATGATGAGATACAAAGTACATTGTAAGATGAGACACAAAGTGCATTGTATGATGAGACATTATATGATGAGACACAAAATGCATTGCATGCAACGTACATTGTATGATGAGACACAACGTACATTGTATGATGAGAAACAACGTACATTGTATGATGAGACACAACGTACATTGGTTGTGAGAATTGTAACTATCAGCTTCAGTGGTGTCACTTTCTACTTCGGTACTTCTCTTGATGTGCTGAAGAAAAAATTAGAGACAATAAGAAGGAAGTAATACTGTAATTAATTACTCAACATTACATGACATCATCAACATGACATGACAACATGACATGACATCATCATCATGCTTGCTAATAAATCATTCTTGTCATTGTGGGTGACGCTCAAAGTTGCTGCTTCTTCATCTTTTTCGACACCATCTTCAAACGGTTTGACACGATCTCTCTTAGACCTGGGTTTCTTTTTGTGCTTATATGTTTCCTGTCTCTGAAAGCGTCGATACGACATACTCCCTTCATGAATACGGGTTCTTCATCGGAGCACTACTTGGGGTTTGTTTTGCCTTATCAAAGAAAGCTTTCAAAATTGGGTCTTCCCCTTGAGCTATTTTGAAAGAGTGATGGCACATTAACATTACCCACATCGGGAACTTTAAGCGGACTAATCGTTCCTTCTTGTCTCACTAATTCAGCTCTGGTTGCCACTTCGCAAGTTACTGCCTTCTCTTTGATAGGACCCAGGTCTTCATTGGTCACATATTTTCAAGGATTACCCTCATCCCTCTCTGTCATAACCTTCCTCCATACTTCAGGAACATTTCCGACATTCACATCACAAATAGGATTAGTAATACAGGATACCTCTACCTCTCCAGAGAAGATATATGAAACTGTCTTACATCTAGCTATGAGCACTGTAATAGCGGAGCGATTTATCATTACTAAGATTCGCTTTTCTCCCGTGAGTTGATCGTCCCTAACAAGATCACGTTTCGCAACTATTCCGCTACACCCTGTGTCCCGTAGAATACTGACCGGTGTTTCTCCAACACATCCTTGCATAATCGGCAGATTAGAAGGAATGTGATTGCACACATTACCAACGACAGGGAAACTATATCCACATTTTAGAATAGCCTGATTACCACACTGATGATGGGGATTATCTACAGCTAGACAGGCATTCCCCGCAATGTTCCATGCAAGGAATCCATGGCCTTGAATTCAAATATGGTCGTGGTTTACCCGTGGGACAATTGCTAGCCGTGTGTCCAACCTTGTCACACAAATGACACTTTGCTGGTTCACGCAAAAGACGTGAGAAAGAAGGGGACGGCCTTGAATCTCGATCCTTAATCTGATCTCTAATCTCAACGGCAGAACGAGAAGCGGTGAATACGTCTGCAAGTTCCTTAAGTGAACTAATATCCTTGGGAGTACGCTCTCTAAAAAAAAATGCCTGATCACGGGGACAATATTGATCTCGCAAAATAAGCTCTCAACTTATCATAGGAATTATCGATCCCAAATAACGTTATCCATTGATCAAAGAAATTCTCCAATCGAGCTAAATACTGCGAATCTGTCTCGCCAGGATGTCACAAATTTAAGTTTGGCTGTATAATATGCGGCGAGCCAATGGACATGCACTGTCTTGCGTACGGCGTGCTCGGTGAGTGCTGTCTTACGTACGGCGTGCTCGGTGAGTGCTGTCTTACGTACGGCGTGCTCGGTGAGTGCTGTCTTGCGTACGGCGTGCTCGGTGAGTGCTGTCTTCCGTACGGCGTGCTCGGTGAGTGCTGTCTTACGTACGGCGTGCTCGGTGAGTGCTGTCTTACGTACGGCGTGCTCGGTGAGTGCTGTCTTACGTACGGCGTGCTCGGCGAGTGCTGTCTTACGTACGGCGTGCTCGGCGAGTGCTGTCTTACGTACGGCGTGCTCGGTGAGTGCTGTCTTACGTACGGCGTGCTCGGTGAGTGCTGTCTTACGTACGGCGTGCTCGATGAGTGCTGTCTTACGTACGGCGTGCTCGGTGAGTGCTGTCTTACGTACGGCGTGCTCGGCGAGTGCTGTCTTACGTACGGCGTGCTCGGCGAGTGCTGTCTTATGTACGGCGTGCTCGGTGAGTGCTGTCTTACGTACGGCGTGCTCGGTGAGTGCTGTCTTACGTACGGCGTGCTCGGTGAGTGCTGTCTTACGTACGGCGTGCTCGGCGAGTGCTGTCTTACGTACGGCGTGCTCGGCGAGTGCTGTCTTATGTACGGCGTGCTCGGTGAGTGCTGTCTTACGTACGGCGTGCTCGGTGAGTGCTGTCTTACGTACGGCGTGCTCGGTGAGTGCTGTCTTACGTACGGCGTGCTCGGTGAGTGCTGTCTTACGTACGGCGTGCTCGGGGAGTGCTGTCTTACGTACGGCGTGCTCGGCGAGTGCTGTCTTATGTACGGCGTGCTCGGTGAGTGCTGTCTTACGTACGGCGTGCTCGGCGAGTGCTGTCTTACATACGGCGTGCTCGGTGAGTGCTGTCTTACGTACGGCGTGCTCGGCGAGTGCTGTCTTTCGTGAATTGCGGGAGATGTTATCACGAAGAATACAATATGTTTCGTAATAACAGGTTGTATGACGAGACACAAAGTACACTGGTTGTGAGAATTGTGACTATCAGCTTAAGTGGTGTCACTTTCTACTTCGGTACTTATCTTGTTGTGCTGAAGAAAAATGAGAGACAATAACAAGGAAGTAATATTGTAATGAATTACTCAATAAATATGTATTTCCAACATGACATCATCAAGTATTACAACAGATTCACTGCAAGTTGTCAGTGCACAACATACTATTCCAATGTTATCAATGTGCTCTGTGAATCAGTAATTAAATAATCAATAGGTACTATATATCCTGTAAGATAGTGTATTTATTGCAAAGTAATCCAATTACCTTTCGACATAGATCTTGACATTCGCTATATTTCTGCTGGATTCCACATTTATTGCAGACAACTGTTGCCTTCCCTTAGTAAAAGATGGAATCTTAATCTTGGCACATATTAACCCAACAGATTCCTGGATATCAAATCCCCTGTCAGCCAGTACAACGTTCCCAGGTAGCAATTTATTTAAAAAACCACTATTGTTGGTGACATGTTTATCACTGGTTCTACCACTGGTTCTACCGCCCCAGCCTTTGGATAAGAAAGATACACCTCCCTGTGGTGTTATGCCAATCAAATACTTAATTGTATTATAGTGCTTGCATTGTGACCAAGATTGAACAAGGGTCATGAGGTTGGAAGGACGTTCAATGAATATTTCAAAACAGTCGAGTATAATAGCAATCTTTAGTCCAAAGCTTTGGCGGGATTGAAGTGGCATTGTTTTGCAGAATTGTTTTCACGCTGAGGCCAGTATGCTAATTGCTTGAAGCATATGTATTGTAGAAATAAAATATATTATATACCGATAGACGATGCACATCCACTATGTTGCAAATTTACTTTCAGCTTAAACGAACAGATGTCTTTACTGTCATCTTGTTGGCTACCTTCCTCTAACTCTTCTGGTGGAGTAGAACAGGGCAAGTCAAACATTGCTTCAGCTGCCGTGTGTTGAACCTTAATTCATTTCTTTTCTTTTTGTTGCTCTGTTGTACCTTTAAAGAAAACATTAAGCTGTTAGATATTAAATTAATATTATATGTTTTTGTCTTTAAGATTGTTTTAAGATGTTGCCACTTTACTACTTTACCTATTTGAATATCAACAAATTATTTTTCAAACACGAACGTACACACGCACGCAAGCACACTTGTTACTTTCTCAATTGCAAAGTGAACTAAAACTATCATATATTCTTCAGACATGATTGGTTACAACTAATTTCATGTTACAATCCATGATGGAAGAAAATATTGACCATTAATACTGAAACTAAAGTAATACCATAGGAAACAATCTAAAATTAAGCACATTATATTTTTTACCTACCTTTTAATGTTTGTGTTACACCGATCATCAATGTTTGTGTTACACCGTTCATCAATGTTTGTGTTACACCGTTCATCAATGTTTGGCTGATGCTCTTCTTCAGTCATCAATACAGGTGGAGCCCGATCTAGATGTGTATTGTTGTAGAGTAATAGTACACCATAAACTTGTCATTTATGGTGTAGGTCTTCATTTTGACAAATAGCATATTTGATTACAAATAGCATATTTGATTACCTTTTGATGCAACAATCCCACATTACTCTGAAACTTTCATGTCAGCACTAAATGTTACTCCTAAGTCTTTTTATTTTCCCCCATTTTATATTCTTAATCCATGCTTCCATGTCCTATATGTATGCATTTACACATCCCAGAATTGAATAACATTTGCCATTTTTCTGGCCATTTGACCAATTTATATAGGTTAACCTATAAACCTATCTCTATCATATGTAATCTTTCTGAATACTGTGAATACCGGTGTGTCATCTGCTGCAAATTTCAGTACTTTGCTAGATATGTCATCTTCCAATCACGCACGCACGCACGCACGCACGCACGCACGCACGCACGCACGCACGCACGCACGCACGCACGCACGCACGCACGCACGCACGCACGCACGCACGCACGCACGCACGCACGCACGCACGCACGCACGCACGCACGCACGCACACACTCACACACAAATCTTTGATGTGGCACTTTCTGAAAATCTAAATAGACAGCATCCACTGGTGACCCGTCATCTACCCACTTTGTAATTTCTTCCAAAAAACATAAGAGATTGGTTAGACATGACCTTGCCTTTAGGAACCCATGTTGAGATGTATTTATTAATTTATTTTTTACAAGGAATTCCACCATGTGGTCTCTAATTAATGTTTTTAGTAATTTGCATACAACTGAAATTTTCTGATTATAATTTTCTGACTTGTTCTGTGACAAGTTAAACACTTTTGCAAGTGGCGTATTAATTCTCTTTACAATTTCCTTAAGCAGTTTTGGTGGTATCCCATCAACTCCCGATAATTTATTATCTTTCACCTTCTTAATTTTCTTTTGCTATCATTTCAAGAGTTTGCCCTAAATGTTCTGATTTACTGCCCTCAAATTTAGTAATTGGAATTGGAAGTGAGCTGATATCTTCTGTGGTAAAAACTGAGCTGAAGTACTCATTCAGGACCTCTGCCATTTGAAACCCGTCTGAAATTATGCTTCCACTGTTGTTTTCCAGTGGTCCGACCTTATCTCAAACTTTCTGTTTACTCCTTACATAAGCATAGAAACTCTTGCTATAATTTTTTTAATTACCTGCCAATTTTTTTTCAAAGATTCTTTTAGATTTTCTAATTTCAGTTGTAGCTAGGGTAAGTGCCTCTTTTTAATTTGCATATTCTTCACCCTTTCTGGTACGCCTATAAACCCTCCACATAGTTTGCTTAAATACTTTTAATACCTTCTTTTGACAAGTGTTTCTTTCTAGACCATTTTCCTTGTTTTTTCAAGGGAAAAAATTTATCAATGATACTCTCAATTTCATATTTTAGAATATTCCAACATTAAATTGCGGTCTTATTCATCAGCATGTTATTCCAATCTAGCTTTGCTAAGTATTTCTCAAATATTTATAGTTACCTTTGTGGAAGTTTCTCCTATACGTTTTTTTATTTTTACTTTCTGATTTTATATTGATGTCAAAATGTATTTGATTGTGGTCACTGTTACCCAATGGTTCATGTATTTTTACGTTGTCCACTAATTCTTTTTGTGATGAGAAAACTATATCTAATACATTTTCTCCCCTGGTTGGTTCTAGCATGTGCTGAGTAAGGAAGCTATCCTGAATTAAAAATAGAAATTGTTGGTCCTCACCCCTGTACTCTCTAGAGATTTCCATTGTATGTGTCCATGATTAAAATCTGCCATTATGATACATTCCCCTTTACTAACTTCCTTTATAGCATTTTGTATTTTTGCGATATCCTCTTCGTTTATGTTTGGACTTAGGTAAACTAATTCAATAGTTAATTTTGAATTTCCTGATACTATTTTTTTCATACAAAGTGCAGCATCCAATAAAACTGTAAATATTGTCTGTGACTGTAAATACTATTGTGACTGTAAATACTGTCTGTGACTGTAAATACGGTCTGTGACTGTAAATATTATCTGTGACTGTAAATACACTCTGTGACTGGGAATACTGTCTGTGACTGGGAATACTCTGGTGCACTGGCTACTAAGGGCAGATTGTGCTACAGTAGTGTTTTAGATTGGCAGAAAACACATATGATTATGGACAAATAGGTTTTAAAAGTTAGTTGTCCATGGAACAAGTGAATTATTGTACAGTGAATGTTTTATTCTACTTGTCCAATGGACAAGTAGATAAATGGATGAATTTCTAGCCGAGCTAGTATTCTTGGTTCAACAAAGGTTTTTCATTACATTGCAAGTACCCCCTTAGCTGGGTCACAAGTAGAACACAACACATGGCATGAAGTCCCTACTGTGTCACTGTAGTCAAGCATTATTGTTGTTCCCTGCAGACAGTCTACTTGATGCCAACAGAGAATGACGACTTGTCAAAGAGTGTGCCACTAGCGCTGCAGCGGGTCTTCTATGAACTCCAGTTCAGTGACAAATTGGTTGGGACCAAGAAACTAACAAAGTCATTTGGGTATGTTTGAAATTCGATAAAATTGCAATAAGTATTCAAGTTTCCTGCTACTCCATTGCAGAGCAAACAACTTTTTTCAAATACCATGTGAACTGATGGATTATTATTATAAATTCAGTCATCAATGTTGCAGTATGTTTGTGAATAAACCTGGGTTTTGTCTCCATAGCTTTACTGATAACAACTATATGTAATTGATTATGCAGAAAACATTTTAAATTGCTTGTTTCGGTTTTAAATTTTACTGGGCAGTGTGTGAGACCATGACAGTGTGTGAGACCATGACAGTGACTGAGACCATGGCAGTGGGTGAGACCATGACAGTGTGTGAGACCATGATAGTGACTGAGACCATGGCAGTGGGTGAGACCATGGCAGTGGATGAGGACATGGCAGTGTGTGAGACCATGACAGTGAGTGAGACCATGGCAGTGGGTGAGATCATGGCAGTGTGTGAGACCATGACAGTGAGTGAGACCATGGCAGTGGGTGAGATCATGGCAGTGTGTGAGACCATGACAGTGTGTGAGACAATGGCAGTGGATGAGGACATGGCAGTGTGTGAGACCATGGCAGTATGTGAGATCATGGCAGTGGATGAGACCGTGGCAGTGGGTGAGACCATGGCAGAGTGTGAGACCATGGCAGTGGGTGAGACCGTGGCAGTGGGTGAGACCGTGGCAGTGTGTGAGACCATGGCAGTGGGTGAGACCATGGCAGTATGTGAGACCATGGCAGTGTGTGAGACCGTGGCAGTGTGTGAGACCATGGCAGTGTGTGAGACCATGACAGTGGGTGAGACCATGGCAGTGGGTGAGATCATGGCAGTGGGTGATACCATGGCAGTGGGTGAGACCATGGCAGTGGGTGAGACTGTGGCAGTGTGTGAGACCATGGCAGTGGGTGAGACCGTGGCACTGTGCCAGACCATGGCACTGTGCCAGACCATGGCAGTGTGTGAGACCATGGCACTATGCGAGACCATGGCAGTGTGTGAGACCATGGCACTATGCGAGACCATGGCAGTGTGCGAGATCATGGCAGTGTGTGAGACCATGGCAGTGGGTGAGATCATGGCAGTGTGTGAGACCATGGCAGTGTGTGAGACCATGGCAGTGGGTGAGACCGTGGCAGTGGGTGAGATCATGGCAGTGTGTGAGACCATGGCAGTGGGTGAGATCATGGCAGTGTGTGAGACCATGGCAGTGTGTGAGACCATGGCAGTGGGTGAGACCGTGGCAGTGGGTGAGATCATGGCAGTGTGTGATACCATGGCAGTGTGTGAGACCATGGCAATGTGTGAGACCATGGCAGTGGGTGAGATCATGGCAGTGTGTGAGACCATGGCAGTGTGTGAGATCATGGCAGTGTGTGAAACCATGGCAGTGTGTGAGACCATGGCAGTGTGTGAGATCATGGCAGGGGTGAGACTATGGCAGTGGGTGAGACCATGGCCCTGTGCGAGACCATGACACTGTGCCAGACCATCGCACTGTGCCAGATCATGGCAGTAGCAGTGAGTGAGACCATGGCAATTTTGCAAGTGGTATACTAATATGCTCAACAATTTCCTTAAGCAGTTTTGGTGGTATCCCATCAACTCCATGTGATTTATTACCTTTCATCTTCTTAATTTTGTTGCTATCATTTTAGAAGTTACAAATAACTGCCCTAAATTATCTTATTTTTCACCCTCAAATTTAGTAACTTGAACTGGAAGTGAGCTAATATATTCTGTGGTAAAAACTGAGCTGAAATACTAATTCAGGACCTTTGCCATTTGAAACGCGTCTAACGTTATGCTTCCACTGTTGTTTTCCAGTGGCCCGACCTTATCTCGAACATTCTGTTTACTCCTTACTCCTTAAACGTTTGCTGTTATTTTTTATATTATCTGCCAATTTTTTTTCAAAGGTTCTTTTGGATTTTCTTATTTCAATTGTAGCTAGGTTAAGTGCCTCTTTGTAGTTAGTGTGGTCTTCTACATCCCCACAGCATATGCTTGTGAGCAATTTTTCTAATAGCCTCTTTTGACAGGTGTTTCTTCCTGGACCTTTTACTTTGTTTTCTAAATGGAATCAATACCATCTTTTAAACAAGTCCAGCATTATGTTGCTGTTTTGTTCTTCAACAAGTTGTATTTGTCTTTATTGAAGTTCTTCCTCCATTGTTTTTTATATGTATTCCCTGTTTTTACTTTTATTTTAAAACGGATCTGGTTATGCTCACTGGAACCCAAAGGTTCGTGTACTTTAACATTGTCAACTAATTCATGTTGAGAAGACAAATTAAATCCAACACATTCCCACCTCTGGTTGGTTCTAAGACATGTTGTGTAAGGAAACCATCTTGTGTTAGAAGTAAATAATGATGGTCGTCACCCCCTTTCACTATCTAGTGATTTCTGTTGTATATGGCCATGGTTAAATCACCCATTATAACACATTCCCCCTTGCTCACCTCCCTTATAGCCTTTTGCAGGCTTGTTACCAAATGCAAATGCATTTGAATGTGTATTTGAATGTTGAGCATTTGAATGCGCATTCAAATGCCTCAGTGAAATTGTAAATGCATTTGCATTTGAACGCGACCCACAAACATTTGGTTTGTCAAATGCACAGTCAAATGTGCAATCAATTGCATGCATAATTTTTTCAATAATTCTTATTGTTAGATTCACTTTCACGAGTTCACAACATGCCATTAAAAAAATTGCTCTGTAGTGAGCAGTAACATCAGCAGATTATGAAATCATTATTTGACCTGTGAATCCACTTTCACTATGTGCTCTTTGAAAAAGTGCTGTATAGGTCTAGGGTCAACTGGTCAATTTCATACAACATGAAAAGACCAACTGGTCTATAAGTAGATGGTTTCAGAGATTAACTGTTCAATGAAACAACGCAGACAAATGATTCCCTTGTGTTGTGTTGGCACTGTTGGGGTGGGTTCGGGTGGGTTGGGGTGGCACTGTTGGGGTGGGTTGGGGTGGAAGCTCTTTAGGGGGAGTAAACTTTAGCAATGCCAGCCCTAAATATTTACAGCCAGAGAACTTGATTAGTGCTGTAATTATCCACCAGTTTATCATCCCAGTGACCCCACCAATGGACAGTCTTGGGTTCCCCTTCCATTCTGGCCTACCTGTATGATTAGCCTATCATTCCCTGCCAGTTAACTGTGAACTGGCTATTCCTCCCTCCCATTTCCACCACTTCTGCAGGCCTGGAACTGTGTGACTCATTGTATGACTCTACATACATGTTCGTGTAGTGGGACTGGTATGTAGTGGGACTTAGTGGTTACAATAATGTACTACTGTATTCATTCATTCATTGTATTAGATATAGTTTTGTCATCACAAAAAGAATTAGTGGACAATGTAAAAATACTTGAACCATTGAGTAACAGTGACCATAATCAAATACATTTTGACATCAATGTAAAATCAGAAAGTAAAAATAAGAAAACGTACAAGAGAAACTTCCACAAAGGTAACTACAAAGATATGAGAAAATACTTAGCAAAGCTAGATTGGAATAACATGCTGATGAATAAGACTGCAATTGAATGTTGGAATATTCTAAAATGTAAAATTGAGAGTATCATCGATAAATTTGTTCCCTTCCAAAAACAAGGAAAACGGTGTAGAAAGAAACACTTGTCAAAAGAGGCTATTAGAAAAATAGTGTTAAAACAAACTATGTGGAGGGTTTATAGGCGTACCAGAAAGGAAGAAGATGATGCAAATTACAAAGAGACACTTAATGCAGCTACAACTGAAATCAGACAATCTAAAAGAAGCTATGAGCAAAAACTAGCATGTAACATAAAAAATGACAGCAAGAGGTTTTATGCATATGTCAGGAGTAAACAAAACGTACAAGACAAGGTTGGACCTCTAGAAGACACTGCTGGAAATATAATATCACAGGGGTTTTTAAGAAGATATTAGTTCGTTACCAGTTGCTGATGCTAAATTTCAGGAGGCTAAATCTGACTATTTAAGACCGTTAGTTGTAACTCCAGAAATGGTAGCTAAGAAAATAAAGGCAATGAAGGATAATAAATCACCGGGAGTGGATGGGATTCCTCCAAAATTACTAACGGAAACAGTAGAACAAATCAGTATACCATTTGCAAGAGTATTCAACTTGTCATTAAAAGAAGGAGTTGTTCCGTTTGAATGGAAAGAAGCAAACATCATACCATTATTTAAAAAGGGTTCGAGAAATAAGTCAGAGAATTACAGACCAGTGAGTTTAACGTCAGTGATTTGTAAATTATTAGAAAGGTTAATTAAAGACCATATGGTGGACTTCCTCGTTAAGCATAAATTATTAAATTCATCTCAACATGGATTCCTTAAAGCGAGGTCTTGCTTAAAAAATATGTTATGTTTTTTGGAAGAAATCACTATGTGGATTGACGTGGGATCGCCAGTAGATATTATCTACTTAGATTTTCAGAAAGCTTTTCACAAAGTGCCACATCAAAGATTACTACTTAAATTAAAAGCCCATGGTATCGGGGATAGCATAATTGACTGGATAAAACAATGGCTGACTGACAGAAGACAATGAGTTGTAGTAGATGGAGAAGTTTCAAATTGGAAATCGGTTTTGAGTGGGGTACCTCAAGGATCAGTATTAGGACCTATATTATTCTTAATATATATCAATGACTTGGACGACAGTATAACAAGTAACGTACTGAAATTTTCAGATGACACAAAACTGTTTAGAAAGGTTAATACTGATGGTGATAAACAACATTTACAAAACGATCTAGACAGATTAGTGAAATGGCCTGAGAAATGGCAGATGTTGTTCAATTTTGGGAAATGTAAATGCCTACATACAGGACATGGGAACTTGGATGTAAATTATAAAATGGGAGATACTGTTCTGGGTACTACTGTAAAAGAAAAGGACTTAGGAGTTACAATAAGTGCTGATATGAAAGTTTCAGAGCAGTGTGGTATTGCAGCTTCAAAGGGTAATCAAATTCTTGGATTGATTAGAAGAAACATAACATACAAGGGAAAAAAGTTAATTATACCTCTTTATAAAGCAATAGTTAGACCTCATTTAGAATACTGTATACAATCATGGTGACCATATCGTAAGAAGGATATAGATACGCTTGAACACATACAAAGGAGAGCAACTAAAATGATTCCAGAACTGAGAGACCTTAGTTATGAAGAACGCCTGAAAGAATGTGGTTTAACAAATCTAGAGACAAGGAGATTAAGAGGAGATCAGATGGAAGTTTTTAAGATATTGAATGGGTATGAAAATATTGATAGAAATATGTTTATTTCACTCAAGAAGGATAGCAGAACTAGAGGACATGAGGTAAAATTAGTAAAGGATCAATGTAGATTGGACATCAGGAAGCACTCGTTCTCACAGAGGACAATAAATGAATGGAACAAATTGTCAACAGATTGTGTAACTGCTAGCAGCGTGAATATGTTTAAAAACAAAGTTGACATATATCTCAGGAGGGTGGGTTATAAGTAGATGAACATTGTTGGACACTCGATAAGCCAATGGCTTCCTTGTTCACTTGCCATCTGGGCCTTTGGCTTGGATGGCAAATCTTGTTAAATTAAATAATTCAATAATGTGTTTGTATACATTATGCCATTTTTTCTCCGAATAAAATGAAACGTTAATATAAAGCCAAAACATTTGAAATAAATTCCAATGTATTTGCAAATGTGTAACCAGGGGCGTCTGCAGGAATTTTTTTTGGGGGGCAAGAAAGAAATGTATGTATGTATGTATGTATGTGTGTATGTATACACATCCGGAAAAATTCCAGATCCAGATCGCGGACGCCCAGGTGCGTAACCAAAACATTTGTATTTGTATTTGAGTGCGACCCCAAACATTTGAATTTGAATGCGTTCCTGGAAAATGGCATTTGCATTTGAATCAAGTGAAACATTTGCATTTGAATCAAGTGAAACATTTGCATTTGTATTCAAATGTGTTGACATGCATTTGTTAACAAGCCTTGCCTTTTGTAGTTGTATATTTTCCTCTTGTCCTATGCCTAGACTATGATAAACTTGTTAATGTTGAGTTTTTGGTAACTAAGTTACACCAAACTGCTTCCTCACAATCTGCCTCACTTTTCAATATTATTTCATATGCTTGGATAGATTCTTTAATATATAAAATTACTCCACCTCCCCTTCTTTCTCGCCTTTTTCGCATTTTGTTTAAATAATTTACAGTACCTGTGCCCTCGTCAACAACCCTGAAAACTAACACCCAAGAACTGCAGCACTCTTCCCAGTCAGATTAAGTCCATCTCTCATGAAAATGTCATCTCTTCCCACAAAGTTTAACCACATGTTTACGAAGCCTACTCCCTCCTCCATACATACCTTCTGTACTTGTGTGTTGATCGCCATCCTCCGCAGTTCCCATACTCCTCAATCCTGCCTCCCATTACTGGTAATATCCCCGACTACACTTCCTCGCAATCTGCTTCAGTTTTCAGTGTTATTTCATATGCTTTGATAGATTTTTTACTATATAAAATTACTCCACCTCCCCTTTTTTCTCGCCTATCCTTCCTAAACATCACACAACCTGTCAGTGCTAACTCAGCATCTGCTATATCTTTATTTGGCCACGTGTCTGTGTTTTGTTCGGCCATCCAAGTGAACGTTGTATGCAAACTATCCGTGCACCTCACAATGCCGTATCTTGTAAGCAGCTCATTGACACCTGCTTGTCTTGTAAACAGCTCATTGACACCTGCTTGTCTTGTAAGCAGCTCATTGACACCTGCTTGTCTTGTAAGCAGCTCATTGACACCTGCTTGTCTTGTAAGCAGCTCATTGACACCTGCTTGTCTTGTAAACAGCTCTTTGACACCTTGTCTTGTAATCAGCTCGTTGACACCTGCTTGTCTTGTAAGCAGCTCATTGACACCTGCTTGTCTTGTAAGCAGCTCATTGACACCTGCTTGTCTTGTAAACAGCTCATTGACACCTGCTTGTCTTGTAATCAGCTCATTGACACCTGCTTGTCTTGTAAGCAGCTCATTGACACCTGCTTGTCTTGTAAGCAGTTCATTGACACCTGATTGTCTTGTAAACAGCTCATTGACACCTGATTGTCTTGTAAGCAGCTCATTGACACCTGCTTGTCTTGTAAACAGCTCATTGACACCTGCTTGTCTTGTAAACAGCTCATTGACACCTGCTTGTCTTGTAAGCAGCTCATTGACACCAGCTCATTGACACCTGCTTGTCTTGTAAACAGCTCATTGACACCTGCTTGTCTTGTAAGCAGCTCATTGACACCAGCTCATTGACACCTGCTTGTCTTGTAAACAGCTCATTGACACCTGCTTGTCTTGTAAGCAGCTCATTGACACCTGCTTGTCTTGTAAGCAGCTCATTGACACCTGCTTGTCTTGTAAGCAGCTCATTGACACCTGCTTGTCTTGTAAGCAGCTCATTGACACCTGCTTGTCTTGTAAGCAACTCATTGACACCTGCTTGTCTTGTAAGCAGCTCATTGACACCTGCTTGTCTTGTAAGCAGCTCATTGATACCTGCTTGTCTTGTAAGCAGCTCATTGAGACCTGCTTGTCTTGTAAACAGCTCATTGATACCTGCTTGTCTTGTAAGCAGCTCATTGACACCTGCTTGTCTTGTAAGCAGCTCATTGACACCTGCTTGTCAAATTGAGCAACACTTGTGCTTCCAGAACTAGAAGAAGGAATAGTTCCTTCAGAATGGAAAGAGGCAAACATTACGCCACTATTTAAGAAGGGATCGAGGAACAAGCCAGAAAATTACAGACCAGCGAGTTTAACATCAGTTGTATGTAAATTACTCGAAACATTAATTAGAGACCACATGGTGGAATTCCTTGTAAAACAGAAATTAATAAATACATCTCAAACATGGGTTCCTAAACGCAAGGTCATGTCTAACTAATCTCTTATGTTTTTTTGAAGAAATTACAAAGTGGGTAGATGATGGGTCACCAGTGGATGTTGTCTACTTAGATTTTCAAAAAGCTTTTGACAAAGTGCCACATCAAAGATTTTACTTAAACTAAAAGCCCATGGCATAGGTAATGATGTAATCAACTGAATAGAAAAGTGGCTGACAGAGAGTAATAGTAAATGGTGAGATTTCAAACTGGAAATCTGTTTTAAGTAGGGTACCACAGGGATCAGTATTAGGCCCTATACTGTTTTTAATATATATAAATGATTTGGAAGATGACATATCTAGCAAAGTACTCAAATTTGCAGATGACACAAAAGTATCCAGAAAGGTTACTAATGATACAGATAAACAAAGTTTACAGGATGATCTAAATAAATTAGTTAAATGGTCAGAAAAATGGCAAATGTTATTAAATTTTGGGAAGTGTAAATGTATACACATAGGACACGGAAACACGGACGAAGAATATAAAATGGGAGATGTTGTACTAGGTAGAACCACACAAGAAAAGAACTTAGGAGTAACATTTAGTGCTGACATGAAAGTTTCAGAGCAATGTGGGATTGCTGCTTCGATCGAAATCAAATTCTAGGGCTAATTAGGAGAACTATCATGTATAAGGAGAAACAGCTAATTGTACCCCTGTACGAAGCAATAGTTAGACCATATTTAGAATATTGTATTCAGGCATGGAGGCCGTATCGTAAAATGGACATAGACAAGCTAGAAAGAATACAACGAAGAGCAATAAAAATTATTCCAGAATTGAGAGACCTTTGTTATGAAAGTCGCTTATTACAATGTTGTTTGACAACACTAGAGACCAGGAGACTAAGAGGAGACCAAATAGAAGTGTTTAAAATAGTGAATGGTTATGAGGATGTTGACAGGAATATGTTCGTCAAACTTAAAGAAGGCAGTAGAACCAGAGGACACAAAGCAGCATTAGTTAAGGAGCAGTGTAGGTTGGACATGAGAAAGTACTCTTTCTCACAGAGGGTGATAAATGAATGGAACAAACTGTCAAATGTGTTGTGTTAATGCTAGTAGTGTGAATATGTTTAAAAATAGAATTGACAGATATTTGATAAGGGCGGGCTACACATAGATGAGAAAATGGTTGGACTCTCGATAAGCCAATGGCTTCCTTGTCCACTTGCCATCTGGAACTATGTTGTTTGGGATGGCAATCTTGTTAAATCTTGTTAAACTTGTGCCACGACTAGGCATGACGTATCGCGCTCATCGACAGATGGAGCCACGTATCCGATCGCTTTAGAAGCACAGAGTAAAAGCCAAGGGATATCCAGTAACGTGAGAACTTCGGTGTGCCTCATATTAGAATGTCGATGTCAAAGTTACGCCCATTCGCGTAAAGTAAGATTTCGTAGTGTGTTAACGCAAGAAGCGTGCCATGTTACGTCGACTTGGTGAGCGAGGCGTCCCGACGAGATTGTAACAGACGGGATGAAAACGGCCTGACGCCAACTCTGTTATGTCCTCGCGCGACTGGTCGGCAGGGGGTAAGACGCTCGCGTAATACACAGAATACCAGTAGACAGAGGGTAAGGTGCCGCATGATACGGAGAACATCAGTAGGCAGGTGGTAAGACGCTGTCATAATACACAGAGTATCAGTAGAATATCGGTAGACATGGTTTAAGTGCTCCATTATTCATAGAATACAAGTCGGCAGGGTGTAAAAAAGCTCTGGGATTACCTATAATGTTATTACAGGAAGAAGGTATGATGCCCTCTGCATACTTATCGTTTCTGTATGCCGTAAAACAACTTCTAAACAAATTAAATGATTGCTAGTAAACAGTAACCGTCAAACCAAACCAAAATCTTCTCCGGGTTTCTCTATTCAGTATGGAGTGTTGACACAGCAGGATACTAGATTTAATTAGCAGTGCCCACAACACCTGCTTATGGAAAATACTGCAAGTGTTTTGCTAGTGTCCACAACAGCTGCTTAAATGAAGATACTGGACATTTGCATGATGCCATGTCCAACACCAGACTCCATCAAACAACAAACATGAGAACATTTGCATCATTCTGATAGGGGGAAGACACACATGCGTGAACGTAATCTCTCGCTGACTAATGAATGCTAGACACACTACTGGTGACACGGATCGCGCGCACACGCACGCACGCAAACGAAAGCACGCACCCGCACGCACGCACGCACGCACGCACGCACGCACGCACGCACGCACGCACGCACGCACGCACGCACACACAGCTATTATATACGCTATAATAGCTATTTAGCTATAATCCTAGTGTCGACGTAGTCTGTATTCGACGGTATATATAGTTGTTTTTCATAATATAAGTGTGTAAACCACTGGCGTGAAGTAGATATGTCTGTAATCAACGAGCAGTGGCGTATTTAGGGGGAGGCCATTGGGTCAGGCCCCCTTTGGGCTTAACATTTAGATTTTTTCTTATGTAACCTGTTGCGCCACTATACGGCAGCATGGTAAACTAATGGGTGACTAAGCTTGGCCCCCGTCTTTGGCCGCAAACTTTGTGAGATCCAAGATATGCTACTGTCAACGAGCAGTCATTGGGACTGTTCACTCTTCACAGACAGGTTCATTCAAACGCCATCTCGACAATTGCTGCACGAAGACTATTCGTTCATATATTCACTTCTGTCTGTAGCCAGGTTCTCATTTGTACAGCTGAGTGAACTGCGGCTTAGAAACGACAGCAAGAAGATTCGAACCCGGGTTCTCTCGATTGAGAGGCCGCCGTTCTAACCCTTACGCTACGGCGCCCCTCATACCCGTTGTCTCCTGCGCGTCCGTGTCGGATCAGTTTCATGGTCCAGTTCGGCAGGGAGGTAATGCGAGGTCCAGTTCGGCGGGGAGGTAATGCGAGGTCCAGTTCGGCGGGGAGGTAATGCGAGGTCCAGTTCGGCGGGGAGGTAATGCGAGGTCCAGTTCGGCCCGGAGGTAATGCGAGGTCCAGTTCGGCCCGGAGGTAATGCGAGGTCCAGTTCGGCGGGGAGGTAATGCAAGGTCCAGTTCGGCGGGGAGGTAACGCGATGCAGCGACGCAGCACAGGAATAACATTAATTTGGCCGGACGTCCGAATTCCCAGTCTACCTGCTCGGGTTTCTCGAACATGTTTAATTAATAAACACGTTGCCAGTGGTTACAACTAATGAAGGATGGAGGAGGAGATATAACAGTTACTCACAACAAGCATTTTGTTACATGTAGACTGTACCGCCATATTGAATGATGTGTGTGTGTGTGTGTGTGTGTGTGTGTGTGTGTGTGTGTGTGTGTGTGCGTGCGTGCGTGCGTGCGTGCGTGCGTGCGTGCGTGCGTGCGTGCGTGCGTGCGTGCGTGCGTGCGTGCGTGCGTGCGTGCGTGCGTGCGTGCGTGCGTGCGTGCGTGCGTGCGTGCGTCCTTGCGCGTGCGTGCGTACGTAATGGCTTAAATAACAGTAACATAACATGATCAGATGGAGCTCGGTTAGTTCTGTCTAACAATGATTGGTCTTCCATATGTGGTGTGATAACGTATAAGAGTTATTGAGTGTAAATAACGCACGCACGCACGCACGCACGCACGCACGCACGCACGCACGCACGCACGCACGCACGCACGCACGCACGCACGCACGCACGCACGCACGCACGCACGCACGCACGCCTCCACGGGTTGTACCCCAATAGTTAATTGGACAGTTGTTATTCCAACTGCCCATTATTAACTTTATTTATTCGCAAAATAGGCTTTATGTAATCGCATCAACACTATGCCCTACCACCTCGCCCGTATGTCCATCTCATGGACTGTACGCCCCCGGTCAACCGGTTACAAACTGCCGCTCGCGCACCAATGAATAACTCCTATTGGTCTTAAATTGTCTCCTTTTTGCAACATTGGAAAACCGTTATTCTTAGTTACTCCTGCTTAACACCAATGACTGCTTTACGGCACCTACGATACTACACAAGTTGATGAAGTAGACACGAGCCGCATTCCCGGGAGACGTTTCGGGATTCCACACCTTCCTCAGTTTGATTACTTGGGCGTAGTCTGTCCGAAGTCATTCCGTCTATGTTGACAGTAACATTTACGTAAGTAATAATGCGTCCGTGAAGGCGGTTGTTATGAAGTGTATCGTGTAACGAGGTTGCCGATGACGATTGGCTGCATGGAAACCGACTGAATCTGAACAACCAACAAAGAGAAACATGTATTTCTCCAACACTACCACTTACGAGATACTGGAGAATGTTAAACAGTTACTTGCATAAATATTAACATATATAGATCTAACTTACATAAATTTAGCAAAATGCACGTTTCAGTGGTTATAAGTTATAACGACGACACAGACTGTTTGACACAGGTGACAATGGGTGCGTCTTTATTGATATAAAACATTTTTAATATACACGCGTAATTAGCAAGATGCCTTATAATCTACTCGCCGAGAAACTAGCAACCTCACTGGCTGATATGTTGAACATGTCTATTTCGATCAGAAAATGTGTACCTAAACGACTTCTGTGCCCAGCGAGCTGTAACGACGCCTAAACAGCGAGCTGTAACGACGCCTAAACAGCGAGCTGTAACGACGCCTAAACAGCGAGCTGTAACGACGCCTAAACAGCGAGCAGTAACGACGCCTAAACAGCGAGCAGTAACGACGCCTAAACAGCGAGCAGTAAAAACGCATAAACCGCGAGCAGTAACGACGCCTAAACAGCGACCAGTAACGACGCCTAAACAGCGAGCAGTAACGACGCCTAAACAGCGACCATTAACGACGCCTAAACAACGACCAGTAACGACGCCTAAACAGCGAGCAGTAACGACGCCTAAACAGCGAGCAGTAACGACGCCTAAACAGCGGGCAGTAACGACGCCTAAACAGCGACCAGTAACGACGCATAAACAGCGGGCAGTAACGACGCATAAACAGCGAGCAGTAACGACGCCTAAACAGCGAGCAGTAACGACGCCTAAACAGCGACCAGTAACGACGCCTAAACAGCGACCAGTAACGACGCCTAAACAGCGAGCAGTAACGACGCCTAAACAGCGAGCAGTAACGACGCCTAAACAGCGAGACGTAACGACGCCTAAACAGCGACCAGTAACGACGCCTAAACAGCGAGCAGTAACGACGCCTAAACAGCGAGCAGTAACGACGCCTAAACAGCGAGCAGTAACGACGCCTAAACAGCGACCAGTAACGACGCCTAAACAGCGAGACGTAACGACGCCTAAACAGCGACCAGTAACGACGCCTAAACAGCGAGCTGTAACGACGCCTAAACAGCGAGCTGTAACGACGCCTAAACAGCGAGCAGTAACGACGCCTAAACAGCGAGCAGTAACGACGCCTAAACAGCGAGCAGTAAAAACGCATAAACCGCGAGCAGTAACGACGCCTAAACAGCGACCAGTAACGACGCCTAAACAGCGAGCAGTAACGACGCCTAAACAGCGACCATTAACGACGCCTAAACAACGACCAGTAACGACGCCTAAACAGCGAGCAGTAACGACGCCTAAACAGCGAGCAGTAACGACGCCTAAACAGCGGGCAGTAACGACGCCTAAACAGCGACCAGTAACGACGCATAAACAGCGGGCAGTAACGACGCATAAACAGCGAGCAGTAACGACGCCTAAACAGCGAGCAGTAACGACGCCTAAACAGCGACCAGTAACGACGCCTAAACAGCGACCAGTAACGACGCCTAAACAGCGAGCAGTAACGACGCCTAAACAGCGAGCAGTAACGACGCCTAAACAGCGAGACGTAACGACGCCTAAACAGCGACCAGTAACGACGCCTAAACAGCGAGCAGTAACGACGCCTAAACAGCGAGCAGTAACGACGCCTAAACAGCGAGCAGTAACGACGCCTAAACAGCGAGCAGTAACGACGCCTAAACAGCGAGACGTAACGACGCCTAAACAGCGACCAGTAACGACGCCTAAACAGCGACCAGTAACGACGCCTAAACAGCGACCAGTAACGACGCCTAAACAGCGAGCAGTAACGACGCCTAAACAGCGAGACGTAACGACGCCTAAACAGCGACCAGTAACGACGCCTAAACAGCGAGCAGTAACGACGCCTAAACAGCGAGACGTAACGACGCCTAAACAGCGAGCAGTAACGACGCCTAAACAGCGAGCAGTAACGACGCCTAAACAGCGAGACGTAACGACGCCTAAACAGCGAGCCGTAACGACGCCTAAACAGCGACCAGTAACGACGCCTAAACAGCGACCAGTAACGACGCCTAAACAGCGACCAGTAACGACGCCTAAACAGTGAGCAGGAACGACGCCTAAACAGCGAGCCGTAACGACGCCTAAACAGCGAGCTGTAACGACGCCTAAAGAGAAAGCAGGAACTCATGATGCGCCGAAGCAAGACTAGTTTCCTGTTGATTTGTTGACGCTGCAATGGAAGCTGCAATGGACGCTGCAATGGAAGCTGCAATGGACGCTGCAATGGAAGCTGCAATGGACGCTGCAATGGAAGCTGCAATGGACGCTGCAATGGACGCTGCAATGGAAGCTGCAATGGAAGCTGCAATGGACGCTGCAATGGACGCTGCAATGGACGCTGCACTGGACGCTGTCGTAATAATTAGTGTCTAAGTTATAAGGTTGTTTCAATTAATAACCACAGTTCAATTAAATATGACTTCGTGCTGCCAGCGGCGAAGGACAGTTACCAGCCAGGATACGTAAATGCTTCTGTCAGTAGCATACTAAGACGCAGGCTGAATGCTGAGTTCGCGTTCACCGGAAACTGATAGGATTTGGTGAGATTTTGCGTGATTTCGAACCTAGAAAGGTAGAATACCCTGTTGAGGAGAGGTTTAGTTCCGTGTTCGTGAAGGTCGAATCGAGTGCTTGCGACTTTGAAATGCATTTTTGCTGATTTATTTATAATTTGTAACCTACACATTTTTTAAACATTGAAATGTGACATCAGTATTTTTAGATCACTTGGGTGAAGCAACGACTTGGCCTAAGTGTATATTGGTAGGCCGGCATGAACGTGTCAGTGACGGTAGGATACTTCCGATTGTAGACGAAATCTGGTGTTTTCGGGGACAATAGATGGGGACCTTCTCTGTTGTGATGATTTTCTCACTAATCTATGTTGCATACGACTGCGAGCAGTGTTAAGCGTGTCTAACATTGGGGAGGCTAACACTAGTGCGTCGCATCGTGCCGATTACACATGCGTCAATTACGCTAGCAATAATTGTACTACGCCAGGTTTACGATTATAAATAAACACATAAATGTCTAGAACACATAAAATGGTCGAATTTGCGGCTAAATGTCAACTGCTATTGAGGTAGGCATACAGTCAAGACATGGACAAATGAAAAATAATGTTCTTCTCTGTTTTTGCTCTTTCTGCATGATGCAACAATTCTCTTTATATTAACTTTCGTTTCGTGTTTCTCTTAGGGGCAACCCGAATAAATGTGATCTGCGCGGCCGATCAGCGCTCCATCTGGCGGTTGCCGGTGGTCACATGGATTGCGTCACGTTCCTCGTGTCGTTTGGCGCCAACATCTGGCACCTCGACAATGATATGTGCACCAGTCTCGAGGTGGCAGCACTGCACAGTCGCACCGACATCTTGCGCTTCCTAGACCGGGAGATGGCGCGTCAGGCGGCGATCAACAAGAAGGCAACGAAGAGACGAAAAGAGACGGCACTGCACGAGGCGCACAGACGGGTCAACCAGTACGACAAGCTGTTTACAGGTAATCTGAAAAAGCAGACGCCACGCTGATGGAGCAGCGCCTCGCGATGGACACGACTTGCCGTAGGCCATGCTCACAGGGCACCGGAAGTGTGTCTTCTCAAGCGGAAATGGCGTCATATTTTCCAGGGAGCTTATCGTTAAGAAAGCTGATATTGAGAATGGGCAATGCAGCAAGGCAGCTAAGGTGGCAACGAGGGGATTCGTCTACTCGAAGCAGTGCTATATGCTCCGTGGTCAATTTCCATGGCGATTCGTGCGGAGTCAGTTATAATGAACGTAACGAACTGTCGCAAACCCTAAGGGAACCTGACTTTCGACACCAACCGAATGACTGTGATACCGAATTCGTCAGGTCTAACATCGTCGGCGCTACGTCTTTTCACTTGTTCCAACGCCCCGGTTTCGGCAGTTTGTCGTTCTTCCGTCACGCTGGGCGCCTTGTATCGTTCTTGTCTCATTCGTATCGGGAAGCCAGCTCATCGCACGAGCGAGAAACACTTCCACCTCGCCGCGTCGATGCCACGACGGACAGCATAGGAAGCGTAGGAAGCCTTGCGACAAGAATCACTCACGCCAATGACACCGAGCAAGATGGGACATATGATTCGTCGCTGTACGCACTCCTGGCCGCCGCTGGTGTCGTCGAAGCGCTGTCAATCTTGCAGCGGGAGATGATTGACCTGGATGCGCTGGTGTTGCTGTCTGACGCTGACCTGAAGGAGATCGGTCTGCCGATGGGCCCCAGACGAAAGTTACTCGCTGCTATCGTCAAGCAGACCAACTCGTGCCAGTGACTCAACCACAAAACAAATATGTGGCGGGGGTTCAATGGGGGATTTCAACGGATTTTGATTTTTTTTTTTTTTCAGCGGCCCTACTATTCAAGATTATCCGTTTTGGTGGAATTTCACGTGGCCGAAGAGGAAGGGTTTTTTAATATTAGGAAACTTTGTCTATGGCTAAAAACTTGTGCTGGTATTTGCTGAAAGCCGTATCTTAATTCTTCGTAAGACCACTTGCTCGCTGGAAGCATATGCCATCAACAAAAGTTCTCCTCTGGGTCCTGTTTTTTAACCATCTTCGTGAGTTCATTGTAACCCAACCTCTTCATTTCTGCTTCAAGGTTCCGTCACCAGGGCACGGACCGCAGTCAGAATCCATCCGCCATTACATAAAGAGTCTCAAGAAAAAAATTAATTTTGCAGTTTGTGTGTATTTGTGAGAGCAAAAATGTGTGGATGAGTGAGTGGAAGTGATGTTTTTGTGCACAGTAGCATCTGAAATTGAAATTATGCCATTTGTGTCAGTTGGTATACCAGTTGCGTTAGGACACAGTGGCCATCAGGCAGGGTGTACTTATATTAATTTGAAAGAAGTGAACTTTCATGGTAGAAATGCAGGGGGTCAGACTTTGAAACAATTTGTTGGAAAAGGAGGTATTCAAGTTTCACGAATTTTACACAGCAGATGTCTTAGTGGGTCTATCATGTGCTGTAAGCATTTAAAGAAAATTGTAAGACAAATTTTCCATTGAGGCATACGAACGTTATAATGGTCGTCTATGGGAAAAGTGACTGTGGTCCGTGCCCACCAGGTGTTTCTAGGCCGTCCTCTTCTCCTCTGACATATTTATCACGACAACACGAGTTACACTAACCAATCAGAATTTGTTCATGTTTATAATCTGATCTTAAAGGAACCGATTGTTACTGGTTAACTGACACAAGATTTCATATAATAAAAAAATACCAAATTATATTAATTGTTCGACCTCGAAGTTCATCTAAATAATGACGATGTTATACTTCATATTTTAATCTTCAATGCTGCAGTGTATTTACCATCAGAAATTGTATAAAACGAGAATTTGACAGATCCATAAATTACCCGATGAAAACGTAATTATGTCACCTTCAAACGTGAGGATTAATTGGTTTGTCTTTTAATGCCGTAAAACGATCTGTAATTATATCCTAAAACTGGCATATTTTATATCATCGACAACTATGTTTTTTGACAATGTTGATATGGCAAATCACGATAGGCGTTATTAACTTGTTTGGCGTGGATATTATTTTTAAACAACTGAAACATTATACATATTACGCCCCGTGAAACAGTCGTTCAGTTGACCAATGAAAATCGCCGAACATTAATCTGAAGCCAACTGCACTAATGCGATGAAAAGCTAGTTCAAATGGAACTTTGTTGTGACAGGAGAGCTAGTAAATACTTGCTAAATACTAGAGAGTTGGCGCATGCGGAGTCGATCTACCGGATGCGCTGACGAAAGGTGTAGCTGCCCCCTACGTGGTGGCGCTAAGTGATCATGCCTCAGTTACACTTCCTGGTGTGTTACGAATGTAGGGCTCAGTGATTTTAGATGTGTAATTTAAAAAAAATCATATCATCTGACATAACTGCGTTTGAGCCAGGCACATTGGCAAGTTTGCTGTTAGAACATGTTGACAATGTAACAGTGGATTATTAGATGATTTCAATAGGCGGACGGATTACTTTTTCGCAGTAATTCATGCAGAAGTTGGTAAAAATTTACGGGTATGGCACGTTCATGCATTTTAAATGAGTTAGAAGTACGAGACTTTGACTAAACTCGATCAGCATGTCAGTGAGATGTTGACAAAGGCAGGTAAGAACTTTAAGAATTTTTGAAGGTCCCGTTTTTTTATAATCATGCAAAACGTTAACATGGTCGCCAATGGGAAACGTAACAGTAGGCTGAACCCACTAGTTCTGGTGACACGTTGCTATAGTTCCACCATCTAGTGATCAACCTGTGTATTGCATCATTTTACATTCTAGCCATCCGCTAGGGCATTATTTGTGCGGCGCATTCATTTCGCCCGCTACAATTCGATTTTTTGGCTACGAGTGCTACACACCCGTGAATGTCGAGATAGTTTGTTTAATGTGGTAGTGTCCTCAGCAATAGGGCAGATAAGCTTACAACAACATTTCACGAACATCAACAAGATTCCATAGTATTAACTGGGGTTTGCGTTGGATTAATAATATTGCGGACAGTGTCAGTGACGCCATTAATTAAGTATAGTTATATAATATATGACACAAAACTGTTTAGAAAGGTTAATACTAATGGTGATAAACAACATTTACAAAACGATCTAGACAGATTAGTGAAATGGTCTGAGAAATGGCAGATGTTGTTAAATTTTGGGAAATGTAAATGCCTACATACAGGACATAGGAACTTGAATGTAAACTATAAAATTGGAGATACTGTTCTGGGTACTACTGTAAAAGAAAAGGACTTAGGAGTTACAATAAGCGCTGATATGAAAGTTTCAGAGCAGTGTGGTATTGCAGCTTCAAAGGGTAATCAAATTCTTGGATTGATTAGAAGAAACAACATACAAGGGAAAAAAGTTAATTATACCTCTTTATAAAGCAATAGTTAGACCTCATTTAGAATACTGTATACAAGCATGGTGACCATATCGTAAGAAGGATATAGATACGCTTGAACACATACAAAGGAGAGCAACTAAAATGATTCCAGAACTGAGAGACCTTAGTTATGAAGAACGCCTGAAAGAATGTGGTTTAACAACTCTAGAGACAAGGAGGTTAAGAGGAGATCAGATTGAAGTTTTTAAGATATTGAATGGGTATGAAAATATTGATAGAAATATGTTTTTCTCACTCAAGAAGGATAGCAGAACTAGAGGACATGAGGTAAAATTAGTAAAGGATCAATGTAGATTGGACATCAGGAAGCACTCGTTCTCACAGAGGACAATAAATAAATGGAACAAATTGTCTACAGATTGTGTAACTGCTAGCAGCGTGAATATGTTTAAAAACAAGGTTGACACATATCTCGGGAGGGTGGGCTATAAGTAGATGAACATTGTTGGACTCTCGATAAGCCAATGGCTTCCTTGTCCACTTGCCATCTGGGCCTTTGGCTTGGATGGCAAATCTTGTTAAATCTATAGTCTCGCTTAGGCCTTACCCTTAGTAAAAAAAGAAACTAGTTTCTCGTCCCCGCCCGCTTCCTTTTTGACCGCCGCCTCCTTTTTTTATTATTTACTATTGAAAAATAATCCCAGCCTCAATCAATGTGTCATTCAGTTGCATGATTGTGATGCAGACTAGTAAGCCATGACATTCATAAATACATTCAACATTGTTTGTTTCTAGTAAATTTAAGTAGTTTCTCGTTGTAACACGTATGTGCCATATTCCATTGACGTAAACGTTTCTATTCATCTGCCATTCCGCTAAAAAGTATTGTATTTGCCAATGGAATGGCAGGCTGTATAGTAATATACATCACTAGCATGTTCCATATTGCATCGAAAAAACTACAGCTAGTCTTTTAATCAACCACAGTGAGCATGTAAGACATGGCGTCCATCTTCGAAAATACCCCAAAAAAATCCATAAATAGTAACTAATAAGTCTAGACTAGAAACTAGTTTCTTTTTTACTTATCTAACTCTCGCTCAGCTTCGAGAATTTGCTGAGAAGAGTCTAGATGCAGAGGCGTGGTCTCGTTGCCCACTGTCATTACTCCATGTTGTGTAGGCATTCCTGTGAAACGCCAGCAACCAATCTGCATCATTATCGATTTAATTTTTCAGTCAGACAGTTGCGTCAGTATAATCAAAGTTTAAAGTTAATTGCATCATATAAACTGATAAAAGTTCACTCTTATTTTATGAATTAGCCAAATGCCCGGGTGAGATCTTAATTAACTACTTATGTATGCGTCCAAGTTCTGGGCGCATACATAATTTCCATCACAATAAAAACCCTCCTTTGGATCCAGGTGAAGATGTGTGTGACAAACAGTGGCACCACAGTGCGGAGCCTGGATAATTGAGGCTAAATTAAATATTGACATTCCTAACACCTGCACTTAATAAGCCGCTTATCATCTAAACATCTGACATACAAAGCATTCATATACAAAAGTTTGTTTACATGCATTTATTATATTCAGAATTAAACATATTGAATCAATGTTTTACAAGAAATCAGTGCTAACTAATTCTTTTAACACGGCTTGGCAGAAGGAGGAGTTTGGTATCATTGTGAGAGGTCACCCAATTGGTATCATTGTGTGAGGTCACCCAATTCTACACAAGACTTTGACACAAGGCGGAACCATATAGATAATCCAGTCACCTATTGCACACCCAATTATACTATACACAAACATGATTCAAGCCAAGCCATTTTATTATGTCCACGCAGATTCTTGCATTTAATTGCAGCAACACAGAGAGTATCAAACGAAAGGCCTGCCACTACTGAACTCATAGCATCTCTTTATGGAGAATGGTGCCTTCTGGCATTACAAATTATTACACATAATAGATGAAAATATTGATTTCTCCTAGACATTAATGCTAGTGCACTTCGTATGCAATTCGTCTGCTGCAACACAAAGCGTATGAATGCACCCAACTAAATTTGCCAGTTAAATAACACATCACGCCAAACTAGTGACAACTGTTAATGATTCCAGTGTTCTTGATCAGTGTTCCCCAAGTTAACCGTTACAACCATTATACATATGCAATGTTGCTTACAAACAATAATTTATTACTCAAAACACTTGCTTGGCCCACAGAGCAATGTGAAACTAGTGTTTTATCTCTATCACCAAAAAGGAAAGCAGAAGAACATGTTATAAATCCACCTTCTATATTGGTTATTTAAAGAAACTGTACTGCGATACAACTTCAAAATATTACAAGTACTAAGGTCAATTAAAATACTAATTGGCAGTGTCAGTTTGTATATACCGACACTAACACAGGAAATTTTGGCATTCTACTACACTATTACTTTTGAAAATGTAAATAATTTCACTGCCAGAGTGCAGTTTGAATTTTTTTTGGAATAACATTACGATTCCAATATATAAACTTAGATGACAATCAGTGATGTGATCTACACATTAGATCTACGTATATGCACATGATATTGGTATACATATAATGTACGGTCAATGGCAAACATGTATAGATAACAGAATCCAGATGACACAGACTGCTAGCGGTCCGTGCAAATAATATGAAGCCAGGTTACCGAACTTTACTCTTTCAAGAATGGCTTGCTAAATGTCTTGTTTTCAATTTTCTTTTACTGTACAATTAACTGAAACACAGCGGATCAGTAAAATCACTTGCGACAAAAACAACAGGCCAATGCTCGAATGTGGGTCCTCTCACATTCAATAGTACAATATTTTAAACATTCTTCGATCTGCTTCTTATGAAGCACCGTCCTTTGTCACAGGCACTAGTAGCACCAGTATCACCTCCTACACTGGCCTGTAGTCCGGGCGTGGTCACATGACAGAGTCAGCAGACGACCAAGCCACATCGCCTGCCATGCACATATGTACGCCTTCGAGCCAGAAGACTCACGCCACCTGTGTGTGTCTGTGTGTGTGTTGGCGGTAATGAATGATGTTGCAGAGATGACGTCGTTGACATCGCCGCCACATAATTGGTGGCGGTGTCATAATGCATCAGCCACAAGTCCTACTATCACATCAGAACAGTCGACTGCGTTTGCGGCTTGGCGAATCCATTATTACATCACCATTTGACGAAGTCCTTTTGCGGGGCTCGCTTCGACGTGACATCTCATCCATAATGAAACAGTGAAGTTCATTGACGTTGGATTGCTCATAGTCCACGCCACCTGACGCGCTAGAGTTATGTCGCACGCTCACATTTGACATAGCACCACTAAGACCTACAATAACAAAAGATGGCATACAATTACAACACGCGAACAAATGTCAACTGAAAGTGAAAGTCGTACTTCTAACATGAAACCATTGCAGTGCTTCAAATGAGTTTTTTCACGGGCATCGAGACTAGTTCGAATTCTATCCCTTACATTTGTTAATATTCCGAGGTTTTTATTCAGCAACTGACAGCAACACAATCTACCCTTGAGTGCCGAATAAACGTCCCTATACGCATATTTATCTGATGATAAATGCCACCTCATACGCATCTTATTTATATCTGGCACTATACTATTATTAGATTTAAACATTTGTGCCGGCCTACATTTTCCGATAATTGTGGCAAATTATGCTTTAGGGCATAATTTTTTAGGTTTTTAATCCCTCTCATTCCCTATTGCTCGTGCTAATCAATCATCCACGCCCACGCAGTGGTTTGCCACTCGCACTTGTTCCCAACCGGAGCTGAAGTTTTCATCCTTTTAATGAGTCGTGAATTTAGCGGGATCCTGTGCTTCCAGATCCTAGATTTTGCATCAGATCGTTAGATTTTCATCATTAGATGAATCAGTCAGAATCCTTAGTTCTCGGGAGCTCGATATGGTATATTATTAGTTAAAATTCCATTATCATAGCATAAACCGTAAATGGCTGCAGTGCGCAGCGCCTCAAACCGGTCGCAACCGGCAGTTACCCCTGAAACGGGCTTGGCCTTGGGTATTCAATTCAATAGAACTTTAGCACCAGTTGGCAACAATACCCGTTTACATCAACAAAACCATGATGACAATCTATATAATACTAAAAATTGTACATCCATTGCAACATATCTTCTACCGGGTACTGTTCATCTAGACAGATTAGACTTGACAATTACATACCTTGCAAGGCGAGGGCGTCTCTGAACGGCTGCAGGTCAGGTTCCGCCTGGTCCTCCATTGGCTCCGTGGCAGGTGGTAACCGTGGCGATGACCGATCTACGGACACTCTACTTGCTGACCGGCCGAGTGAGCTGGCGCCCCTGTGGCGAACAGGTGGAGCCTTGCCACAGAGAAAAGCTACAAGGTCCTCGCGACGGATGTGGTGGCGCCGCTTCTTTGCCCATGACAGTATGTCACGTGTGCGTCGCAAGTAACCTGACTGGCTGCCCATGTCATAACTCCTCCTCATCGTGTCTAGACTGTCTGCATACAGAAAACAGCAACATTATATTTTGAGACACAGTTCCAGCGATTCAAATTAATTAATCATTTCCAGGGCTGGGGCCAATTCCATTTAATCAATTCCAATTCCTTTCAATTCAATTTAATCAATTCCAATTCAAATAATTTTTGTTCAAATTCATTCCAATTCATTTTCTTCCAATTCATTTCAATTAATGTTTTTCCAATTCATTTCAATTCAAATTCCAGCTCAAATCTTTCAAATTCAATTCCAAATTAATTCTATGGGAGTTTTTCTAACGCAAACACATGGGATAACAGTTCACATATCATGGGGATGGCGAATGCAGCCTGCTGCACCAAGATTGCAAGAACGCCATCGAAGCCACGATGTGCTGGCCGCGCAGTTTATAAAAAAGTTATCAAATGAGTGGACTAGCACCGATGTGTATTATGATTAAATGTCACATACTGTTGTATGTCGAACTGAATAAAGTACATGTATACATGTACAGTTATGAAATAGATAAGGGATCAATAATATTTCGCTACGATCTGATTGACCGACAACAATGTAATGGGAATCGAAAATAATAACCTGGATCTGAGCTACTGAACACGCATATGAGTTGATATGGAGTGTAAAAGTTGATTAAACATTGAAAACGACAGTTTGAATAATTGTTCAACTTCGTCTTTCAACCACTCTGAACACATAAATTCACCACGCTCATCTCCAGTACCACTTAACATTGATTCACTGTTTCATGTGTGGATGACGAGTTAATATTTTTGCGCACCGAGTTTGAGTTGTGTGTTTGGATGCAATGGAAGCATGCCATTTCATGATGGATTTATGACTATACATGGCGTATTTGTGAATCTCAGTTGCAATTTTCAAACCATCTAAGCAAAGTCGCACACGAAACCAGTGGCAGTGCCGTATCATGGCCACTGCCACGAGCACAGCCACAGCACACTGCCAAGGTACTGGCCTTGCCTAGGCTACGCCTATGATGACATGTTGCAATTCAAAACCGTTTCACCAATAGCAATGTATGGGGTTTACTAAAGTAAACATTTATTTCGCTGTACAAAAGTCATAGCGCCAACAAGTACCAATAAAAATTTCATGGTGACAACAGAATGGGAAATGGTGGCGCCACCACACGGTAAAAAAAAACAACTAAATTAATTTGGCATACTTAGGCGAGCGATTTATCGCTCGCCTGTTGTTTTCAAATGTGAAGCCCTGGTGATGCCCCATTGAGGTGGCTATGGCTTCAAACATTCCTAGCACACACAAAGGGCATGGTTTCAGATATGTGCAGGCAGACAACAAAAGTTATTTTACAGCAGGAACTGCAACCTGTATTGAATTCAAAGTTAAGCTTATCACACCCCACCATAGTTTGATTTGAGCAGAACTTCCAGGTTTTTTTTTCAAATTGTCACACAGTAACATTGCCATGCAGATCCTTTGTTCAAAGTTGGAAAAAAAAATTTCTCATCTCAGATCTTCAAATGGTGTCCAAATGCATGTTTAGCTGCTACAAAAACTTTGAATTCATATGCAATTCTAGGGTTGGACTGAGGACCACATTAGAAATAAAACTAGATCGCACCAGCACAAGAAAATTACCGGGTAGGTTCAATTCATTTTCTTTCAATTCCAATTCAACTTACTCAAAATCTTTCAATTCAAATTCCGCTTGGTGAAAATCTTTCAATTCAAATTCAGGAATTAAACTGAATTGAATAATTCCAATTCACCCCAGCCATAATCATGTCATAACCATGATCTGCAGGGTCCAAGTTTGAGAAGTACAAATGACAGCCAAATAAATGTACAGTTGTGTTTCCATTTAAAAAACCACATGCTGAAAGTATTAATTTAGTACCACATCTTAAAATGTGCATAAATATAATGGCAATACTAATGTCTAAGATTTCTCAGTACATGGACTATATTATTTAACCAGAAGTTGTTTGTGAACAAAATCTTAATGTGTGGCCCATAATCTAAGATTACGGGCTGAATAACGGATTAGATTTTTTTGTTTTAGTTAGTTAGCACTGAAATATATTACTAGAAGAACGTTGGATCCGAAAGCTGCACCACTGTGCTGTGCTCATGGGTATTTTTGAACAAACAGAAGCAACCACTAGGTACAGCCTGGAGCCAATTCTAGATGGCAGCACACACACACGTTAACGGACCATTTAAATCGGCAAGTTTAATACTGCATTTTATCATTTTCTAAAATAGAGAGTCACACGGGTTCCTACCAAGGGCTCAATAAGGAGTCTGGGGTGAAACAAGGAGCCTCGGACTCATGGACTCCCAGGAAAATTAAAGCATGTTATGGTTGCTCTATTTACAAGTACTGTTATTTCAGTATGGAATTGATAATTGGTATTTTGGAATTGTTATTTTTGATGTGAAATTATAATTGGTATGCTATTGGTGTTGATTTGGAACTGATATAATGTAATTGACCCCCAAATCTGTGTAATAGACAGGTGGTTCATTACACAGGAACACCAGGTTAGCCAGTTTATAAGTGGGCAGGTGATAATTGGAGCAGGTGGGTCAATCTCAAACACAGACCCACCCCATCAAAGTAATGAATAAACCACAGACTATCTAATAAGTAAGACTAGTGTACATGTCATCTGATAATAAAGAAAATTGAGGGGGAAGTTAATAAAGCAGACTTTCTAATCACCATCACATACACCAGAATAATCACTTCCTCACTCGATTACACCGTTTTAAGTGATCATAATCACAATAGTAATCATTAACATCAACAACCAGATACACTTCTTTAACCCTAGGAGTGACCACTGGGCCGAATTCGGCCCCATCGATCATTGCGAAAAGCTTTCCGGCCGATTTTAGTATCACTCTATTCTATTATCATTTCCGTCACCAGTACCTCACATGGGAACAAATGGTATCATTGGAAAGTTGAATCACTCATCATTCTGTTTCATATTTACTCAAGAGCATAGTCAATGATAACTAATGACGATCTAGCTTACAAAACATGTCACATAGTTGGTGCCCATATTTGGTTGCTTTTACTATGCCCCGCAGAATAAATTCATAGTATCTAAATATGTAACGTGTTATACCTTTGGAAAGCTCTGAGTATGATTGTCCTATTTGACTACACGTGAATGAGCGAGCAGGCTATATATGCAGCGAATGAGCATAGTCGTAACGACGTCGTTACAAACACATGTTGTCCGGGCCATCTGGGCTTTTTATTTACTAATCCACCATTTCGTTTTCTCACTTTGTTCTGTGTCAGTTCACTTTAGGCCAGATTATTTCAAGTTTCCGCATCAATATTTCAGCAAATTGAATGATAGTATTACCGAATCATATTACTATACTAGTTCATACAGGATGATGTTGCAGGTTTTTTTTTTAGGTAAATATAAGCAAGTTTCCATCACGATTTCCGCCAGCTTCGACAGCCTGCACTGCCACAGTAAATGATGCGGGACCGATGGGCCTGTCTGAATCGGCATAGTCCGGAGTTGGAAAAAATCATAAAAATAAAAGTTCTCAACAGATTTGATACAGCCACTTGGTAATTATCTAGTAGCTGGGTGAAAATAAAAATATTTGCTTTCTTTTTGATGAAATTAAAATAGTAATATCCACATGATAAGATTATGTAATGTTATTGTTTTCTTTTTATTATAAGTCTTGTTAGCAAAAAATTATACCTCAATCACGTTTGTGCGATAATTATTAGTGATATTGATTTTTTAAAAGCACCCTTATGAATAACTCCAATTTGTGTACACCGTGGATTATTTATCATTGGTCACTCCTAGGGTTAAGAAAGTGACACAGAGAAATACATAAAACTCACCTCTGTACATTAGGGAAACCGAGCTTGCAGCATTCTGAAATGGTATCCATACGGAAACTGCATTCTGGTTACTTCCATCTGTAATGAGACAACTAGTGTGAACAGAGTCAACGGACTACCAATCATGGGGAAAATCAATCAGCAGGATGGTTTGAAAAGGTTTTCTCAAATGTATTCATACAATAGCAATTGATGTTTGACAAACTGCAACCGCCATAATTTTTTTTAATCACAAATGCACAAAATATATATAATTTATTAACATAAATATACTTAAACACCTGATACTTTTGAGCACATACATAACTTGTGCAAGATTATCTGTGAAAGATAGTTTACTCAACAAAAAAGAAAGAGCCAATTATATAATTTTTACTCGCATTGCTCTAATTAACAGAAATAGCTATGCAGTGTGATAGTAACTAGACTTGTACTAATTAGTTAATATAAATAATATTATATTGCGGGATATCAATGAATGGTTGATGTAGGCAGAAACAAGTGGTGATACAAGGATGGTTAAGCATAATATAACCATGACACAACCACTCAAATAATCAATTTCAAAGATGAATATAAATCTGCAAAAAGTTTACAAAAGGCTGAAGGCTAAAACTGTAACAGGCCACAAACTATTAACATTTTAACATCAATTTTACAGGCACTTAACCCTAAGATGCCACAATAGTATATCTGCTAGGTGACCGAGTAGACAAATTATGTTCTTGCAAATGTGGACAAGTAACTTAATTTCAAATTGATTCAGAGTTAAAAATAGATCAAATTAGACACACAACAAAGTAATTTATTTTAAACTATGTTTTACTAGATTAACTAGTGTTGGATTGTGTGCATAAACAAATTGGACTGTTTTTTCCTTCATTTTTTGTATCGATTCAAATTTATGAGAATAGCATTACAAATTTTAAACAATGGGCGTGAGATACACACTCAATAACACTACCAATTTAAATATATAACTTATGTAATTTTACTTGTGTTAAAAACAAAGTGGCTATCGATAATACTAACGTAAAAGGTACATGAAAATACTCATGTATGACATGTAATTCTACCAAATACACAAATTCCCTTGCTACCATTCCCAAGTAGCTTTTTTCTAATAATGCACAAGTAACTAATATTACAAGTTCTACAAAGTAGTATTACCTGTAATAAGTGCAACTATTGTACTTTGTTATACTTATTTGAATATTGTGTTACAGTTTGATTACAACCCAGTAGAATTTGCATTTACTAGGTAAAACCATCACAGAAAAAGATGTTGAATGTTTCAGCCCATGGGCCGAACCAACCGTTTTTACAACCAATATACAACTGATGCCAGCAGGTTCCGTGGGCGTGGTCCTTGTTTAATATTACTTTCGTTATTTTCACTAATTTGACTGACTTGACTATTTGCGACTTGTGTACTGCAACTGGGAAATGTCATACGCTAAATTATATATATAATAATATATATAATATGGAAAGCGCTTCACATAATGAAATAATGACCCAGACTGAAGTAATTAATGCCTAAAGGAAATGTCTATGAATAAAATATAATTATGATTGCGCACAGAAACATACGCATATGCTCACACAATAATACTGTAATAATATATAATTATCATAGAACAACATCCGCCAAATAACGGAAAGCACTTGATAATAATAAAATAATGATCCAAACTGAATTAATGCCTGAAGGAAATGTCTACGAATAAAAAATTATAATTTGTACTTGTATACACACAAATAATTTTTTTTTATTCATAGACGTTTCGTTTAGGCATTAATTACTTCAGTATGGATCATTATTTTATAATGTCAAGCGCTTTCCGTTATTTGGTGGATATTGCTCTATGATAATTATATATTATTATTACCATATCAGCGTTTGAGCATGCTTCTGTGCGCAATCATAATTTCCCCTTTTATCGAATCAGGCCATGGGCCAAAATGACTATTCTTAGAATCCCGCTGCTTAAAATTTTGCTACTAGCGTGGGCCGAATCAACCATAGATGAATTTAATAGTGACACGGTTTTCAGTGAAGTGGGCTGAACCATCCGTCTGCTTCGGCTGAAACAACTGGGCCGAACCATCCGTCAGTGTGGGCCGAACCCATAGTGGGCTGAACCATCCTGGACCCAAAGAAAAAGACTCTGGAGTAACAATTAGTGCTGAAATGACAGATACATATTTCACCCAATATGAGAGGTAATATGCCTATGCCTAGGCACTAACAGTAACAAATGTGTCTGCAACAGGAGCTGCCTTCGACTGACATGGCACATGTAATTAATGGGTCCTGGATGGTTGGGCCCATGACGGGTTTCTCCCACGCCGACAGACGATTCAGCCTAGTTGATTCGGCCCACGCTGACGGATGGTTCAGCCCACTTCACTGTCGCTATTGAATTCAGCGACGGTCGATTCAGCCCACGCTAGTAGCGGAAATCTAAGCATAGTCGTTTCAGCCCACGGCCTGAATCGATAAGAATGGAAATAATAATCTAGAACTATTTATAGAATTATAGCGCAATATAAACAAAATAAAGTGGTTGACATAATAAAATAATGATCCACATTGAAGTATTTAATGTATAAGGGAAACATCTATCAATAAAAGTAACAATTAGTTGAGTTTGTGTTGTAATAATGTATTACTATATATATAATATATATATATATACATACATACACACTGTATATATATATATATATATATATATATATATAAAGATTTTTTCTAGATTTCACAGACAAAGGTTAACATTCGAAAACAATAATAATGTAGCGCATGACACTTCGCTAAAACACTCAAACAGTTGTAGCGTACAACATTTCGCAGTTCCAACACTCGGGTCACAAACAGTTACAATTCGTTAGTTGATTCAGCCCACGGAGCCCTCTGGCACTGGTTGCATACACGGATTGTTCGGCCCATGAGAGCGAGAACACTTCACGGTTCATCGTTCGCACCATTGGATGGTTCGGCCCATGGGCTATGCCTTATGGGCCGAAACATCCGACACCCGTAATTAATTGAAGGCCATGTGTTGTGAAATCCGTTCAACCGTTTATGCTTAGCCTCTCCTTGTCTTTCACCTGAACCCGTGAATAAAAACAATTATAATAAGCATGCCCTTCAACACGTTTCACAATATATAATATCCATAACCAATTCCAATGCGTTTGGGGAAAATACGCATCACGATCACTTTTAGCTTTAACTCGATCCCACACCCCCACACTATCCGACAGACGGTCGGCGGCGGCGTTAACAATTCTGCCACAACTACGAATAATCTGTTAGCAGCTGAAAAAGGCAAACGATGCAATATATGCACCTCACCTTTATACAACTGAGCTATTGCTGTAGCGCAATTCTGAAAGGACATCCAAAGTCTCTGGGCTTCTCTCTCATTTTCGCGTTGAATTATGTCTTCCATATTGGACTCGTCTTCCCAATCTTGACGACATTGCTCCTCCCATTTCCTTGTCCAACCGTCTCCAAAATGGTCTGGATCCGAGTCTGCATTTTCAGACATTATCCCAAGTTCGTAATAAACCCCACTTTCGTTAAACGGGTTATCTCATACGCTTCAAACAGACGAAATTTGGCAGGAATTTTAACCTCCACTTCCTTGCTCCACTTACGACACGAAGACCGCGCGTGGGTTTATGGGATTACTGACGCACGCGCATTTGTTTAGTTTCGCAATCGCAAATTATACAAAATGATACACCGGCTTCGGGAAACGACATGTATATAATAATAATATAATAATAATAATGTTTTATTACAGGCAAGAGCCCATAATATTATAAATACATACAGGTAAAAAAACATACATATACACACATGATGAACAATAGAGGTACAGGTAGTGAGAAAAAATATATATAAATATATATACATGACATATGTGTGTGTGTGTGTGTGTGTGTGTGTGTGTGTGTGTGTGTGTGTGTGTGTGTGTGTGTGTGTGTGTGTGTGTGTGTGTGTGTGTGTGTAAGTATGTGTGTAAGTATGTATGTATGTATGTATATAAGTATGTATGTATGTATGTATGTATGTATGTATGTATGTATGTATGTATGTATGTATGTATGTATGTATGTATGTATGTATGTATGTATGTATGTATGTATGTATGTATGTATGTATGTATGTATGTATGTATGTATGTATGTATGTATGTATGTATGCATGTATGTACGCATATATTACAACTGACTGATATACATATATATATATATATAATTTTTATATATATATATATATATATATATATATATATATATATACCCAATCCGTTGTATAGTTGTATATATATATACATGTATAGTTGTATATATATATATATATATATATATACAACTGACAACTGTGTCTGGTGCTGTTGTTACGTTGCTCTTTAAAATGTGCTGAATGTAATAACTTGCCCTGTTATTATTAGTAGGATGATCATGAACATGCATTATAATGTCTACGGGAAAAATCTTCAACTACATCCTTATTTGTCTTAACTTTGCCTTCGGGATGACGCCAAAAAGTTTCTATTTTATGCTCTTGCTGTTGCATGTATTTGTTCAGTTGCATTATTTTGCATACATTGTTATTTTTGGACACTTGTGCATGTACTAAGTTTTAATAATAAGTTTCGTTGTCTAGCGCCCTGAGACTTACCACTCTGATAACCGAGTGAGCTGACATTGGTAAGTCCTGACATGGAAACTTGTTGACAGAAACACAATTTGATGGAATTTAGTTTGTCGGCAGGCATGTCTGGAGGCTGGAGGCAGGTAAATGGTAGAAAAGGGTTGAAAAGTATGGTGTGGGAGGGACATTGGTAGAAATAATGTACTGGGTATGGATGGTCTCGAGTGAGCAGGAGCCAGTTGGGAAGAATGGGAATGATGCATATGGTCAGTTGGGCAGCCAGGTCCGAACAGAAGAGAGTAAAATGTAAGAATATGGCTAATGAAACAACAGAAAGGACATAAGATTTAACAAGATTTAACAAGATTTAACAAGATTTAACAAGATTTAACAAGATTTAACAAGATTTAACAAGATTTAACAAGATTTAACAAGATTTAACAAGATTTAACAAGATTTAACAAGATTGCCATCCCAAACAACAAGTTCCAGATGGCAAGTGGACAAGGAAGCCATTGGCTTATCGTGAGTCCAACAATTTTCTCATCTATGTGTAGCCTGCCCTTATCAGATATATGTCAATTCTATTTTTAAACATATTCACACTACTAGCATTAACACAATCATTTGGCAGTTTTTTACATTCATTTATCACCCTCTGTGAGAAAGAGTACTTTCTTATGTCCAACTTACACTGCTCCTTAACTAATGCTGCTTTGTGTCCTCAGGTTCTACTGCTTTCTTTTAGTTTGAAGAACATATTCCTATCAACATGCTCTCTCAATTCTGGAATCATTTTAGTTGCTCTTCATTGTATTCTTTCTAGCTTGACTATGTCCTTTTTGCGATAAGGCCTCCATGCTTGAATACAACATTCAAAGTGTGGTCTAACTATTGCTTTGTACAGGGGTATAATTAGCTGTTTCTCTTTATACGTGATAGTTCTCCTAATTAGCCCTAGAATTTGATTTCCTTTCGAAGCAGCAGTCCAACATTGCTCTGAAACTTTCATGTCAGCACTAAATGTTAATCCTAAGTCCTTTTCTTTTGTGGTTATACCTAGTACAGCATCCCCTACTTTATATTCTTCATCCATGTTTCCATGTGCTATGTGAATGCATTTACACTTCCCAAAATTGAATAACATTTGCCATTTTTCTGACCATTGAACTAATTTATCTATATCATCCTGTAGACTTTGTTTATCTGTAACATTAGTAACCTGTCTGAATACTTTTGCATCATCTGCAAATGTCAGCACACTGCTAGATATGCCATCTTCCAAATCACTTATATATATTAAAAACAATATATGGCCTAATACTGATCCCTGTGGTACCCCACTCAGAACACCATCTACTATTACAATCTGTCTTCTGTGTGTAAGCCACTGCTCCATCCAGCTGATTACATCATTACCTATACCATGGGCTTTTAGTTTAAGTAACAATCTTTGATATGGCACTTTATCGAAAGCTTTTTGAAAATCTAAGTAGACAACATCCACTGTTGACCCGTCATTTACCCACTTTGTAATTTCTTCCAAAAAACATAAGAGATTGGTTAGATGTGACCTTGCTATTAGGAACCCATGTTGAGATGTATTTATTAATTGATGTTTTCCAAGGAATTCCACCATGTGGTCTCTAATTAATGTTTCGAGTAATTTACATACAACTGATGTTAAACTCACTGGTCTGTAATTTTCTGGCTTGTTCCTTGATCCCTTCTTAAATAGCAGCACAATGTTTCCTTCTTTCCATTCTAAAAGAACTATTCCTTTTTCTAGTAACAAATTAAACAATATTGCAAGTGGTGTACTAATTTGCTCAACAATTTCCTTAAGTAGTTTTGGTGGTATCCCATCAACTCCCGGTGATTTATTATCTTTCATCTTCTTAATTTTCTTTGCTATCATTTCAGGTGTTACAAATAACTGCCCTAAATGTTCTGATTTACTGCCCTCAAAGTTAGTAAATGGAACTGGAAGTGTGCTGATATCTTCTGTGGTAAAAACTGAGCTGAAATACTCATTCAGGACCTCCACTGTTGTTTTCGAGTGGTCTGACCTTATCTCAAACTTTCTGTTTACTCCTTACATAAGCATTGAAACTCTTGCTGTAATTTTTTATATTACCTGCCAATTTTTGTTCAAAGGTTCTTTTAGATTTTCTAATTTTAGTTGTAGCTAGGTTAAGTGCCTCTTTGTTATTGGCATAGTTTTCATCCTTTCTGGTACGCCTATAAACCCTCCACATAGTTTGCTTAAACACCATTTTTCTAATAGCTTCTTTTGACAAGTGTTTCTTTCTAGACTGTTTTCCTTGTTTTTCAAGAGAAAAAAATTTATCGATGATACTCTCAATTTCATATTTTAGAATATTCCAACATTCAATTGCGGTCTTATTCATCAGCATGTTATTCCAATCTAGCTTTGCTAAGTATTTTCTCATATCTCTATAGTTACCTTTGTGGAAGTTTCTCCTATACGTTTTTTTATTTTTACTTTATGATTTTACATTGATGTCAAAATGTATTTGATTGTGGTCACTGTTACTCAATGGTTCATGTATTTTTGCATTGTCCACTAATTCTTTTTGTGATGACAAAACTGTATCTAATACATTATCTCCCCTGGTTGGTTCTAGCATGTGCTGAGTAAGGAAGCTATCCTGCATTAAAAACAGAAATTGTTGGTCCTCACCCCCTGTACTCTCCAGAGATTCCTATTGTATATGTTAATATGACATTATGATACATTCCCCTTTACTAACTTCCTTTATAGCATGTTGTATTTTTGCGTTATCCTCTTCGTTTATGTTTGGACTTCAGTAAACTAATCCAATAGTTAATTTTGAATTTCCTGAAACTATTTTGCACCAAACAGCTTCATCGCAATCTGCTTCCCTTTCTAATTTTATTTCATAAGCCTGAACAGATTCTTTAACATATAAAATAACTCCCCCTCCCCTTCTTCCTATTCGATGTGTCCTAAACATTACGTATTGTGTCAATCCTAATTCAGCATCTGTTATGTCTGTGTTGGCCCATGATTCGGTAATACCAATTATGTGAGGTTCAATATCTTCTACCATAATGTTTAATTCGTTTTTCTTATTTACTATACTCCTAGCATTTAAACACATGCTTTAAAATAAGCTGCTTCATATCTGTTTTTAGGACATTTTGTTATTGGTTTGTCTGTACTGGTGGCCTCTTGTCCTGCTTGAGGCATCTGTAAGTAACCCCCTGCACTTCTAGTTTAAACAATGTTTACTACCAAAATATTTGTTATGTTACCCATGCTGTGATGTCTACTGCTGCTGTGAGTCCATCCGCAAATACTGCTGCCCCCTTTCCACTTAGATAAAGCCCATCCTTCATGTATATATCAGGCTTCCCTTAAAGGGAGAAAGACTTGTGATGATATAGGGCAGAACAAGTGACATGCTTGATGGTACACTAGTGAGTGTTCACGGGTGATTTGCTGATAAATAGACAGTTAGTAATTGAGTAACTATAAGGTGTCTCAGTTTTGGAATCATCTCAGTTGCTCTCCTCTGTATTTGTTCAAGCGTATCTATATCCTTCTTATGATATGGTCTCCACGCTTGTATACAATATTCTAAATGAGGCCTAACTATTGCTTTATACAGAGGTATAATTAGCTTTTTTTTCCTTGTATGCTAAATTTCTCCTAATCAACCAAAGAATTTAATTACCCTTCAAAGCTTCAATACCACACTGCTCTGAAATGTTCATATCAGCACATATTGTTACTCCTAATTTATGTCCTTTTCTTTTAGAATAGTACCTAGAACAATATCTCCCATTTTATAGTTTATATCCAAGTTCCTGTGTCGTTTTGTGAATGTTGTTTATCACCATCATTGGTAACCTTTCTAAACACTTTTGTGTCATTCGCAAATTTCAGTATGTTGCTTGTTACATTATTACCCAAGTTATTGATATATATTAAGAATAATAAAATTAATGCTTTAACACTGATCCTTGTGGTACCTCACTCAAAACTGATTTCCAGTTTGAAACCTCCATCTACAAACCACAATGTCTTCTGTCAGTCAGCCATTGTTCTATCCAGTCGATTATGCCGTCCCCGATACTTTGAGCTTTTAATTTAAGTAGTAATCTATGATGTGGCACTTTGTCAAAAGCTTTCTGAAAATCTAAGTAGATAATATCTACTATAGTGATCCCTCGTCTGTTCATGCCCTTATGAAAATATGCCATGGTAAATGCCATTGTATACCATGGTGTTTTGAAACAGGTAAACCATGTGGTAAATCATGGTAAACCATGGTAAAATACCATGATATACCATGGAAACCATGGTAATCCATGGTGTTTTGAAACAGGGAAGCCATGGTAAAATACCATGGTGTTTTAAAACAGGTAAACCATGGTATACCACAGTTTACCATGTAATGTAATGGTTTACCATGTAATACCATGTAATATAATGAAATTGAATTGAATTGAATTTATTCAACATAATCAATGTACATTTTCAATAAATACCATGGTATACCATGTAATTCCATGGTATATTTTCATAAGGGTGCACTTTGCGATTTCTTCAAAAAAAACATAACATATGTGTTAAGCATGATCTCGCGTAATTTTAGGAATCCACGTTGATATGCTTCTACGAGTTTGGGCAAATTCATGATGGGTTCGCACTCCAAGAGTGGTCTCATAGCAGACAAACAGTTGACTCCATTTAACAGAAACGTGGAATACAGAATCATCCATTTAGTATAATCAAATATATATACTGGGACGGAATCATTCCCTATTTTCGTTTTATCAAAATGCACCGCTTAAGTGAACAAGCCACTTAATACAATCAAATTACTCTGACTCAAAGTGATACCATATTGTATACATAACACATTGTAATTACAGGAGATTTCAATCTCCCAGATATTAACTGGAAGCATTGGACGACCAAATCAATTAACCCCAGCAACCTAAATTTTAAATTTGTAGAATGCCTTAGAGACACATTCATGTTTCAACATGTTTCAAATCCCACCAGAGGACGAGGCACAACTAACACAAACCTTTTAGATGTGATTTTATCAAACGAAAAAGACAGCATAGGGGAAATAGAGTACCTCAGCCTTCTAGACAAAAATGACCACTGTGACATTACATTCAATATTTTATGCAAAGTTATAACAAATAAATACACTAAAAAACGGAAGCTATTTAATAAGGCAAATTATGAAGGAATGAGGAAAGAGTTTTCAGATATAGATTGGGAAGAGAAATTTAAAGACTGTAAAGACAACGTTAACGACCAATGGGAAATCCTTAAAACAGTACTAAAATTATTAGAAGACATACGAGACTAATTCATCACAAATAGATGACAAAAGGTAGCAGTAAATGGAAAAGAATCAAACTGGCACAAAGTAACATCAGGGATACCACAGGGATCTGTCCTAGGACCTTTATTGTTTGTTCTATACGTAAACGACCTGCCAGATTTAACTAAATCCAATACATTTCTGTTTGCTGACGACATTAAGATATTTAGAGCCATAACAAATAAAAATGATCAGGATATACTACAACAAGACTTAAGTATCCTAGAACAATGGAGCGACAAATGGTTATTAAAATTCCACCCAGACAAATGTAAACACATGGAAATTGGAAAAAATAATGTAGGTGAAAATGAATATTTCATGACAAGTAATAATGTTAAACATTCACTAGTCACAACAGATAAGCAAACGGACTTAGGTGTAATTATCGATTCAAAATTGTCATTTGATGATCACGTAAACCAAGTGGTAAATAAAGCAACCAAAATGCCAAAAATAATCTGAAGAACCTTCCATTTCCTAGACACACACACTTTCTTGCCACTATATAAGACAATGGTTAGATCTCACCTAGAATATGCCGTATAGCAGTATGGTATCCATATAAGATAAAACATAAAATAGCAATAGAAAACGTCCAGAGAAGGGCCACAAAAGAACTTCCTGGTATGAGGGATTTATCATATATAGAAAGACTAAAATTACTGAAGCTACCCACATTAGCATACCGAAGGCTAAGAGGAGACATGATAGAAGTCTATAAAATAGTGCACGAACTGTACGATAATGAATCTGGACCAAACCTCCTGAAATGGGAGGATGTGACACTAAGATCAGGAAATAGAGGCCACTCCCTTAAAATATTTACCGAAAGAGCAAAAATAAATCTAAGAAAAAATGCATTCCCTCTTAGAGTGGCTGAACCATGGAATAGTCTCCCAAACTCTGTAATACAAGCTAGATCAATTAACTCATTTAAAAACCAACTAGACAAATTCTGGTATACCCAGGCAATAATATACGACTATGAATCTCCTTTAACAATAACTAATGGAACCGGAAATTATGATATAAAAATATTTGATTCTGAAGATCTGATCATGGAGGAATCAACTGGATCCTGCGATCAGAATCGTCATAAGGTATAAGGCAAGGTATAACTATCGGGATTGTTTCGATTCCTGTATGCCAATACCATACTTTGAATATGTTTTAATCATTACGGTTTCTTAATTCGTCGATTGTGAGCATAATAGTCGATGCAGTGTTCTCGTATTTACTGCGATGACTGATATTTATGAAAGTCCAGGTTATGAATTATAAAATAGCAAACTGCCTAAATAGTACTCATTACCATAATGCATCATACCATGATGCCGCCATCTTGTTTATTTTCATAGAAGACGAAGCGTGTGCTCATCATTTGATAATTATAGCGTTCACAGACGATTTCTGTGTTTGTTGCTCCCCTGTTTGCAGGGGGAAATTCTGCAGACATTGGGCGCATTGCAAGTAAACACGTTAAGGTGACCGTGTCCCACAAGAACTTACAGGGTCGTAATAAAGATCGACCGGTCACTTCACCTCGACATACTTGCAGCGAACCATCTTCAAACAACGACGCCATGAATCATGTTTATGACGTACAAAACCAGAAAGAAACAACCCAGGCCCATGGCGACATAGATGATGTAGATATACAAGATGGTATGCCTTCCCTCTACTGTTGCATGACGCAGAATTTAAAAATTAATACTGTGTTTAATTGTCAATGATAAATAAACTTCTGAATCCAAATAAACACAACATCATTTGTCAACAATTGATTGAATGATACTTATTATTTTGGGGCTTGCAAAGCATATATATTATTTGCAAATGACAGGCAGACAAATTTTACAAGTTGAAATAATTATCACAAATCATTATAGGTCAAGAAGACTCCCATGCATTACGTTGCTAACATGGGAACCACTTTTTTAATACAGTGGCAGTGCAATAAAAACAGTTGTTATAATGCCAAATGTTGTCTGACTGTTGCTAGGTAGTCAAGTTATGGGAGCATGGGGCTTGCCACTTGGTAATCACAACCATTGGCATACACATGGTGACAACATCTGCAACATATTATAATACTCATAATGATTATATACTTTTAACTAGTTTTAGACAACCCTGTTTTTTTCCTCATTTTATTTATTTGGCGCTCTGATCGCTACACCATTACATGCACCATGGCTAAATATGCTCACAGGAGCTCAGCCCTACAAAAGTAGAAGAAAATTCAGCAAACATTACAGTGTATTTAAGTATTACTTACACTTGCTGGTAATATTAGTGCTGCAATGAATTGACATCTTAAGTTGACATATAAATCCACAAGTATGCATGTTTCAATCTGCAGATCTTGTATCTTTACTATTTTCACAGTATGGTGATTGTTATTTCCGATTGGTTTAGTTGTTGTTATTTGTATATGCACAATGGCACATACAGGGTTGACTAACATGGTTAACAATGGTTACAGGATACCATTATGATTACAGTTACACCCCAGTGTAATTGATTACAATTAACTTGCTAAATTGCTTACAATGTAATAACAGTTTTTTATCATTGAATAAGTAACATAGCCATTTATTAAGCAGTTTTTTGTACTGTACCAAACTAATCCTCTTTTTTAATGTAGAGTTTTTGCAGATAATAAAACATGAACTGATAAATTAGTGTTGACTATTTTTTTGTTTTATACCACTGACAGATAGCACAAGAATGACACAGAAAATAGATGGAGGAGGCGAAGATGATGTTGTCATGAATGATCTGAATGGCGATGTGAGCTCGGAGAAGTCTGTGAATCAGGAGGAAGCAATGGAGGAAGGTAAGTAATGATAGAGGTCTCCCTATAACCTCTGTGTACATAATACATACTAATAGAGTGATGCACATAGGGCTTGGACGTCGGACGTAGACCGATTAAACTTGAAAATGTCCTATCAATGTAGCCTTGGTCAGGTCATTTGTCTGATAAAATTATCATCAAAGCGGTCATTGTGTCCTATCTTTTTTATCACTGTGGACACTGAGAACAACTTTTACCGAACTCCGCAGTTCGTTCGCTAGTTCTGCTTCTCGCTATTCGGCTGCATCTGCAATTCATGCTAGTGCATTGTCTATTTCTGGCCCTGAAGTAGGCACTTCAACAATAAGGCCTAAACAAAAAATGTTGTGTTTCAGGTAACGGGCCCAAAAAAGTTAGGTAGGGTAGGTAGGGAAATATTTTTTTTTATTATATTTTTTTAACACTACAGCAAGCTTACAACATGACATCGCTTATGTACACAATTTGTTACACCAAAATAAAAACAAAGCGTCTGCACCAATGGCAATAGTCAGTGTTCAATGTAGATATCACATAATAAAGTCAGTTTAATTAAAACAAAGAATACTTTTAAACTAAATCTTAAAAAAATTACGATGTGACGCAACACCCGTTGGCCAGAAATGTTCCAACTGCCATTCACAAAAACGAAATAAAATTATATCAATGCACTTCGCTGGTTCCGATTGGTTACAATTAAATATGCATACTTAATTATTTAAAGGCATGCCTTTAACTTTACGTACACATACTTAATTAATTAGAAGCATGCCTTTAACTTTACATACGCGCGTTTAATTAATCAAAGGCAAGCTTTTAATATTACAACCGCGCCTTTAATAACTTAGTTTATTTAAATAGTAAAAAATTAAATAAAAAAATATTAAAGGTGAACCTGATATGCTGTCGAAGACATAGTAATGATAATCTGCGTAACGTGTTGAATTCAACTTCTTCAAAAATATCCTATCTCGAAAATCTGACACCGATTTTGAAACTGTTTTCACATTTCAATTTCTCAACGCGTCAGCTATATCACAAAAATATAATACTAAATGGATCTGCCAGCTCAAAATCTCATTTACATTTATAATCCAGACTAAAGTCAGTGACAGTGTCAGTGAAGACGAACTCACAAAGTTGACAAGTACCAGGACCAGGTCCAGGAGGTTTTGACATACAGCAGGGATTTTCGGGGCCTGGTACTTGAGCTGCCTGCCATCAGCACTTGAAACGCATTCCTTGGTGCCTAAGCCTCAATGCTAGGGCCGGTATTGGCAGGATCCGGCGTTCATGATTATCATGATGAATTTACATCTATACGCCGTAACTACGTTTATGACTGGCGTCTGCGAGGTAAACGCGTCCGTGTGCGACACGGTAGTCCACGGTCCTTCCTCCTGTTCCGCCATGGCGATTTCACACGATCCATCGCTGCAGCCATACTCTTTAGCAATGCTGTCAATCGTTTTGTTTCACAGCATAAAAAATTTACGTATAGGATTTCCATTGTGGAATAAGCAATGGCGTTTTATTACGCAGTCTAGAGACGCAAGTGCCATCTTGCCATCCCTAGCCAACGTGATTCAGCATGTAACAAGATCGCTCATTGGGTGAAATATTTCCGATCCCGCAAATCCGGTAGTGCACACATTGTCATCGAATATGCAGGTTGAATTACTCGCGGGTTGTTTTATTAGTTTTAACGAAAATGTAACGAAACAAACATTGATTGAAATATCAAATAAAAAGATTAGGGTCAGCCCGTTTTTCTAGGTAGGGTCGGGTTACCGGAAACACACAATTTTTTCGCCTACGCTTAATAGACATTTTAAAAACGCAAAGTACTTTGGTTAAACAAGGGGCGCTCCATTAGTGTACGCACCGGCAGCCTATGTAACGCCCTGTCTCGGCAGTCAGATCATGGAAAATTGTGCATTTTCAAGTCGTCGTAACGTCCGTGTTTTCTCATGAAATAAAATAAAATATGTGTGTATTTGTTGATTGACTTCTTATCTTTCATTTGAGTGGTATTTTGTGTATGTGTTTGCTTCGAAACACAAGAAAAACAACGATCAACCACAATATCGGTGAACGCGTTTCGCCATGGGAAGCACTTGCCATCACAGCAGAAAAACACAGTCAGTAGTTTTTCGCGTGCCTCGCAGATTTTCTATAATTAGAACAATGCTTTGACCTACATCACAGGAAAGAGGAGATCGAGATCTTTCCGTTGGATTTTTTTATATTTTAAAGATGATTTTTTTAACAGAAATAATGAAAATACCATGATCAATCCAGGTATTTTTCGAAAGAGCATTAAATTTTCTGTCTGTCAAAACATCCGGTTAGAGGCTATGATTGTAATACTATGTAATTTTTCCACATAGTTTAGCCATTCTTCCTTATAAGTGATGCATTAACTATAACTACAGGGAATAATTTCATGCATATGCTGACATTAACATATGTATTTAGAGCACTTTTTGGTCGAAATGGGGCCAACACTAGTTCGAGTATGAACGTAGCAAGATGCCGCTAGATGGCGCCGTCCGTGCAGCGATAAATTTCTGCTACATAAATAATGATTTATGGCACTCATTTTTAACATTTAGCGTACAGTGAAGGATGAACTTTTATTTACAAACATGAATACGTGTAAATTCTGCATTTTATTGCAGGATGCTTAAAATAAAAAACGTCGCCACCTAGTGAGCATGTTGCAAACCGATACTCATGTTGTCACAGTGAGCATTTCAAATTAGCTTGTTTAATTGATTAATTACACAAGTGTATCTACACAAACACAGTCCCTTGATCTATGAAATCTGATATATGACCTATGGGGAAACATTCTGAAGACAAATTGGAGTTGATTGCTTCATGAAATTCACAGTGACATTTGTGATAGAAAAATTTTCTTTTAGTTGCTTATGTCAATATTTCATTATTTTTTGACACATGGAAAATTTTATTGTTTTAAAAAAAATCAATAAATGCACTTGACAACTTGCTGAACTCTTCTTCTTGCTGACTTTTATGTTTGGATCATGACTGGTGATCACTGAATATGGGATGACTTCGGGTGTTTAGCGGTAAAGTTGTATTTTTTGGTAAATCTTTCTTTTTATGAACATCAGTGCAGGCATATTTACATTTTGGCAGCAATGAGCAAAGTGTAAAGTAAAGGACATAACTTCTTTTAAGTCATGTACACATTTCTTGAAGATAGGTAGAATGGTTCAAATGTTATGACCCACTGAATATGGGGATAAAATGGCGTAAATTGAGTACTTTGTAACAAAAGTACTAATTGCACATTTTGTAATTTTTGAAGGAATGCCAAAGCCCTATGGTGTGCGTGACAGCTCTAAAAAAATTGGCCATGTTGAGTGATTTAGGAGATGTGCTGCTGTTTAAATGGGTATGTGACACACTGTCAAACATCATCCGTTGTAAAGGTTGCCAAATCGCGACATTTCACACAGACACAGACAAAAAGGGCCGTAATTTCCTTAATTTTTAAGATAGAACGTTAATTTTTTTTATTTATCATGTTTTAATTTGCTATTCATTGCAATATAATTATTTCACTGTCATAAATCCTCATTGCATTTTTGGCTCTCGGCACCTAATTTGTGCGGTCACTATACAACAACACTATACAACCTCCAAATATTACTAAAATGGTGTCACGCACACCACATGGATATATAACCAGAAGCGCTCCTCGCACCATGTAGATATATATATATAATATATATCTATAAAAGTGACGCCACACGGCGCCAAGACTATTAGTATTAACAAGACTGGTTATTATTTCAGTGTAGAATGACCATTCAGTTACATGTTGAGCGTCGATGTGGTTGATTAAAAATACAATGAATGCTCCCTATTGATATCGCTTCGGTTACGGTTTGCCAACATTTCTTGCAATATCCAACGTGCCACAAACACACAAATTTAAGGTTAACATAAATGCGATATAGCCAGAACAACACTTCTGAGATGTTTATTAACATTCCGTTTATTTTTGCTGCGTCTAAAGTATTGCAGCTCCGTAACAATTTCGAGTCGCCTGCAGTCAATGAGCGACTCCTAAATCTCACACCTGTCAGTGGATGTGAAATATTGGTCTATACTTTGGGCAGCTCTGCATGGGCTTCACACGACATGTGAAGCACATGTCTAAACATGCAGACGCACGCGCATCTAATTTGTTACCTTACCAATGTGCCAAATCATTAAAAAATGGGGCTGATTGCAATATGTGATTGTATGTGAATGAAGAATAACATTTCTTCACCTCCATGTCAATGATACCTTGTCCTTGGTACTCAATATGTGATTGTATGTGAATGAAGAATAACATTTCTTCACCTCCATGTCACTGATACCTTGTCATTGGTACTCAATATGTGATTGTATGTGAATGAAGAATAACATTTCTTCACCTCCATGTCACTGATACCTTGTCCTTGGTACTCAATATGTGATTGTATGTGAATGAAGAATAACATTTCTTCACCTCCATGTCATTGATACCTTGTCCTTGGTACTCAATATGTGATTCTATGTGAATGAAGAATAACATTTCTTCACCTCCATGTCATTGATACCTTGTCCTTGGTACTCAATATGTGATTGTATGTGAATGAAGAATAACATTTCTTCACCTCCATGTCATTGATACCTTGTCCTTGGTACTCAATATGTGATTGTATGTGAATGAAGAATAACATTTCTTCACCTCCATGTCATTGATACCTTGTCCTTGGTACTCAATATGTGATTGTATGTGAATGAAGAATAACATTTCTTCACCTCCATGTCATTGATACCTTGTCCTTGGTACTCAATATGTGATTGTATGTGAATGAAGAATAACATTTCTTCACCTCCATGTCATTGATACCTTGTCCTTGGTACTCAATATGTGATTGTATGTGAATGAAGAATAACATTTCTTCACCTCCATGTCATTGATACCTTGTCCTTGGTAATCAATATGTGATTGTATGTGAATGAAGAATAACATTTCTTCACCTCCATGTCACTGATACCTTGTCATTGGTACTCAATATGTGATTGTATGTGAATGAAGAATAACATTTCTTCACCTCCATGTCACTGATACCTTGTCCTTGGTACTCAATATGTGATTGTATGTGAATGAAGAATAACATTTCTTCACCTCCATGTCATTGATACCTTGTCCTTGGTACTCAATATGTGATTCTATGTGAATGAAGAATAACATTTCTTCACCTCCATGTCATTGATACCTTGTCCTTGGTACTCAATATGTGATTGTATGTGAATGAAGAATAACATTTCTTCACCTCCATGTCATTGATACCTTGTCCTTGGTACTCAATATGTGATTGTATGTGAATGAAGAATAACATTTCTTCACCTCCATGTCATTGATACCTTGTCCTTGGTACTCAATATGTGATTGTATGTGAATGAAGAATAACATTTCTTCACCTCCATGTCATTGATACCTTGTCCTTGGTACTCAATATGTGATTGTATGTGAATGAAGAATAACATTTCTTCACCTCCATGTCATTGATACCTTGTCCTTGGTACTCAATATGTGATTGTATGTGAATGAAGAATAACATTTCTTCACCTCCATGTCATTGATACCTTGTCCTTGGTAATCAATATGTGATTGTATGTGAATGAAGAATAACATTTCTTCACCTCCATGTCATTGATACCTTGTCCTTGGTAATCAATATGTGATTGTATGTGAATGAAGAATAACATTTCTTCACCTCCATGTCATTGATACCTTGTCCTTGGTACTCAATATGTGATTGTATGTGAATGAAGAATAACATTTCTTCACCTCCATGTCACTGATACCTTGTCATTGGTACTCAATATGTGATTGTATGTGAATGAAGAATAACATTTCTTCACCTCCATGTCATTGATACCTTGTCCTTGGTACTCAATATGTGATTGTATGTGAATGAAGAATAACATTTCTTCACCTCCATGTCATTGATACCTTGTCCTTGGTACTCAATATGTGATTCTATGTGAATGAAGAATAACATTTCTTCACCTCCATGTCATTGATACCTTGTCCTTGGTACTCAATATGTGATTGTATGTGAATGAAGAATAACATTTCTTCACCTCCATGTCATTGATACCTTGTCCTTGGTACTCAATATGTGATTGTATGTGAATGAAGAATAACATTTCTTCACCTCCATGTCATTGATACCTTGTCCTTGGTACTCAATATGTGATTGTATGTGAATGAAGAATAACATTTCTTCACCTCCATGTCATTGATACCTTGTCCTTGGTAATCAATATGTGATTGTATGTGAATGAAGAATAACATTTCTTCACCTCCATGTCATTGATACCTTGTCCTTGGTAATCAATATGTGATTGTATGTGAATGAAGAATAACATTTCTTCACCTCCATGTCATTGATACCTTGTCCTTGGTAATCAATATGTGATTGTATGTGAATGAAGAATAACATTTCTTCACCTCCATGTCATTGATACCTTGTCCTTGGTACTCAATATGTGATTGTATGTGAATGAAGAATAACATTTCTTCACCTCCAAGTCATTGTCCTTGGTACTCGATTTTTGATGCCTCTCTGTTTCAGTATCTAATTTGTTACCAATGTGCCAAATTATTAAAAGTGGTGCTGATTGCAATATGTCATTGTATGTGAATGAAGAATAAATTTTTTTCACCTAATAACTGCAAAACTTTTCATTTTTATTAGTTTTGTTCTTCATAACTTCACTGAATTGCACGCTGTATGCTGAGCTAGTTACTGCTACTGCTCAAGTCTCAAAGTGCAACCAAAATCAGTGAGCACCTTTCATGGTAGAATGTCCTATTGTTTTTGTGGAGTCAGGACATCATGTCCTATTGATTTCAGAGGTTCAGGACATTTTGTCGTATCATGTCTGTTTTCAGTGTGCATCACTGCTAATATAATTTAATTATTCTATAGATGGATGTCAAACTGACCACATGCAAAATATATGAGAACCAAATCTGTTTCAGGCCTACCCTACAGTGTAGTATTAGTGAGTGGATGAATATAGAAATGGGTTGTTCTGTATTTAAGCTTTTAATTTGGGTTATAGATGCTTAATTTGGGTTATAGATGCTTTGCTTTGTAAACAAAGTGTTTCAAATAATGTTACTATATGTTGTATAATGTAACTAACTAAATCAAATAAAATTTATTGTAACTCTTTACAATACATACAAATCAGACCAAGGTAAACCCTATATAATTATGTACTAACTAACTACACAAAACGTTGCATACTTTTTTAGTATCAGTGAAGTTGTTCTCTTCCCTACTAAATGTGGAGAAGATAATCTGCTCATAAGGTGCAAGACTATTGACTACTTATATCTGTCTGTGCTTTGCTATATCTTTGTGATCCATTACAGACGAGTGTCGTGCTGAATGTATGTTCCGATACACTGTGGAAAACATCAGCAAATTGAAGGATACAGCCCTTAGCCCTCCGTGCTATGTACGAAACCTGCCCTGGTAAGTACTGTGAGTTGGCTTTCGTTCTGTTAAGAATTGTGACGCAATACCAGCTTTATTAAGAAATGTGGTGTAAGTGTATTTGTGCCTATCATTCTCTACTATCGTATCTTATTGGTTTTTACTATTTCCAACTGTTCGTTGTTTCAGGAAAATCATGGTCATGCCTCGGTTTAACCATGCAGACCGACACAACACGAAGAGTCTTGGATTTTTCTTGCAAGCAAATGCTGATTCAGATTCTGCGTAAGTTAATATAACACTGGTACAGATAAAGTAAGAGAGAGAGTACAGTGATAATCAAATATTATCAAATTGGTAATATTGTTGTTTTGTCTGTACTATAGATGCTATATATGTGGTGCCATTGTTCTACTTATTATCAAATTGGTAATATTGTTGTTTTGTCTGTACTATAGATGCTATATATGTGGTGCCATTGTTCTACTTATTATCAAATTGGTAATATTGTTGTTTTGTCTGTACTATAGATGCTATATATGTGGTGCCATTGTTCTACTGTAGCTGTACCACTGATTGCAATATACTGAAACAGTGCTGTTGGAAACTACATTTTTTTGCATTGTAATTCATTGTAAAACAGGCATTTTATTGCGTGAATTTTGTTTTTGTGGGTTTCTCAACAGATCATGGTCATGCAATGCAGTGGCAGAACTAAGAATACTCAACCAGACTGCAGATGGGGAGGCATTTGTAAGAAGTGAGTAGTTTCTTTCAAATCCTTCTGTATGTAGCAACGTGTGGGGCGTGGTAGTGTAGTGGTTAGGTCACCGGACTCTCAATCAAGAGAACCCACATTCGAATCCTCTTGCTGCCATCTCAGAGCTTTTGCCCCACATTGCCTCAGTTCACTGTATAAATGAGTACCTGGCAATAGACAGTGATGGGATTCCAGTGATGGAATTATAAGAACGAACAGCTTTCATGCAGCAGTTGCAGCCTGGCTGGATGCTTCGGTAGAATGTTGAACTGGTGTTTGTGTGAACAGGTCTGCCAGAGGCAAAGTGTAACATGCTCTGAGATTGTTAGAAGGGTGCTGTATAAATGTAATGCTTTGCTTTGCATACCCATATGGGAGAAGATAAATAAGCATTGCAGAACTGGCATATTATCATAACAGTAGTGAAATTCTGCTATACATATTTCCCATGTATTTAAAGAAGTCCATTGTTTATTTTACACCATACTTACTTGTAAAAAAACGTCATGTGTCATAATCTGATTACTATGGTACAATCTTTCTAAATGCATAAAATGTAGACATTGAGATAATTACTTTTTATACACTTTTCAGCCAGTGCAGGTTATGGGGAATTGCTTTAGAGTGGTTGAAAGTAATCACAATTATTTTGTTTTCATTTCAGAAATACAACACTTGTTTTATAGCAAGGAGAATGACTGGGGCTACAGTCACTTCATCAGTTGGTCAGTGAGTATCTTACTTTCAGCTTGCTCTGTGTGCCTGGCGTAGTGTACTCACAGTCAGAACTAAATTATGAATACAGTATTTTAGTGCTGAAGTATATAAAATGCAATCGTTGATCAATGCTTGATATTGCAATTCATATCGCTGATAGCACTGATGCTTGCAGGACCTGATGGATTCCGAGAAAGGGTATGTTAAGGATGACAACATCGCCCTGGAGGTACACGTGGTGGCTGAAGCTCCCCATGGGGTCAGGTCAGTTGGCATGTAGCTGTGTTCTCTCTGCTGGCTATTTAGATGTCGTTGCGCCATATTCCTGAGTCCTGGTAATATTGTTGTTGACATTGTAAACTATACTAGTTACAAAGTAAATCAAGTAAAAGTTATTGAAAGTCAGCCTTACTTCACAGATGGGAGAGAGGTGATCATTCTATAGCATTGGCAGAAACTACATTGTAGAATCACTCGGTGTTTCCCACTTGACAGGCGTAAACATTGGTTGTGGATACTCACTGAAAGGGTGATGCAGCGAAACGGTTTTGTTGGCTTGTATATTGTTTCTGTCTCTGTGTTTGATGTAGTATTTATCTTTCAGCTGGGACTCTCGGAAACACACGGGTTACGTTGGTTTGAAGAACCAGGGAGCCACGTGTTACATGAACTCACTTCTACAGACGCTCTTCTTCACAAATATCCTCAGGAAGGTAACTACATAATTATGATCATACACACTACACGAGCACAGATGATCATACACACTACATGAGCACATATGATCATACACACTACATCAGCACATATGATCATACACACTACATGAGCACAGATGATCATACACACTACATGAGCACAGATGATCATACACACTACACGAGCACAGATGATCATACACACTACATGAGCACAGATGATCATACACACTACATGAGCACATATGATCGTACACACTACATGAGCACATATGATCATACACACTACATGAGCACAGATGATCATACACACTACACGAGCACAGATGATCATACACACTACACGAGCACAGATGATCATACACACTACAGGAGCACATATGATCATACACACTACATGAGCACATATGATCATACACACTACATGAGCACATATGATCATACACACTACATGAGCACAGATGATCATACACACTACATGAGCACAGATGATCATACACACTACACGAGCACAGATGATCATACACACTACATGAGCACATATGATCATACACACTACACGAGCACAGATGATCATACACACTACACGAGCACAGATGATCATACACACTACATGAGCACATATGATCATACACACTACACGAGCACATATGATCATACACACTACACGAGCACAGATGATCATACACACTACACGAGCACAGATGATCATACACACTACATGAGCACAGATGATCATACACACTACATGAGCACAGATGATCATACACACTACACGAGCACAGATGATCATACACACTACATGAGCACATATGATCATACACACTACACGAGCACAGATGATCATACACACTACATGAGCACAGATGATCATACACACTACACGAGCACAGATGATCATACACACTACATGAGCACATATGATCATACACACTACATGAGCACATATGATCATACACACTACACGAGCACAGATGATCATACACACTACATGAGCACAGATGATCATACACACTACATGAGCACAGATGATCATACACACTACACGAGCACAGATGATCATACACACTACATGAGCACAGATGATCATACACACTACACGAGCACAGATATTCATACACACTACATGAGCACATATTATCATACACACTACATGAGCACATATGATCATACACACTACATGAGCACATATGATCATACACACTACATGAGCACAGATGATTATACACACTACATGAGCACAGATGATCATACACACTACATGAGCACAGATGATCATACATACTACATGAGCACAGATGATCATACATACTACATGTTCACAGATGATCATACACACTACACGAGCACAGATGATCATACACACTACATGAGCACAGATGATCATACATACTACATGAGCACAGATGATCATACACACTACACGAGCACAGATGATCATACATACTACATGAGCATAGATGATCATACACACTACATGAGCACAGATGATCATACATACTACATGAGCACAGATGATCATACACACTACATGAGCACAGATGATCATACATACTACATGTTCACAGATGATCATACACACTACACGAGCACAGATGATCATACACACTACATGAGCACAGATGATCATACACACTACATGAGCACAGATGATCATACACACTACATGTTCACAGATGATCATACACACTACACGAGCACAGATGATCATACATACTACACGAGCACAGATGATCATACACACTACATGAGCACAGATGATCATACACACTACATGAGCACAGATGATCATACACACTACATGAGCACAGATGATCATACACACTACATGTTCACAGATGATCATACACACTACACGAGTACAGATGATCATACACACTACATGAGCACAGATGATCATACATACTACATGAGCACAGATGATCATACACACTACATGAGCACAGATGATCATACACACTACATGAGCACAGATGATCATACACACTACACGAGCACAGATGATCATACACACTACATGAGCACAGATGATCATACATACTACATGAGCACAGATGACTCATAATGGCAGCGCATTTGTACAATGTTTTCCCATATTGTGGTTACGCGATTGGGTCGGTGCACATTCCACGGCTATGTGCGACTGGTCAGCATACGCTACACAACAAAACATTCCACTGCTATGTGCGACTGGTCAGCATACGCTACACAACAAAACATTCCACTGCTATGTACGACTGGTCAGCATACGCTACACAACAAAACATTCCACTGCTATGTGCGACTGGTCAGCATACGCTACACAACAAAACATCCAACTGCTATGTGCGACTGGTCAGCATACGCTACACAACAAAACATTCCACTGCTATGTGCGACTGGTCAGCATACGCTACACAACAAAACATTCCACTGCTATGTGCGACTGGTCAGCATACGCTACACAACAAAACACTGTCAGGAACTACATGCATTGCACACACACCCCTAGTGTTGTGGTTTGGCTTGAATCCGACATGCACCTAGTGTTTTTATCTACCCGTTGTCGTGACTGAAGTTTTGTTGAGTTGCCTACATTACCCGCCGTCAGTGATTACACACATTACAGACATTTGTTGCTACAATTTAATTTTCAAATTGGTTCAACACCTGTTGTGCTGGCCAAATCAACATACAACTCGAGTGTTGTTGAGGACCAATTTAGCAATGTATGCCCAGCCAGAGCTTGACATTTCGCTTGTCCGTGTCCAAGTGAATTAGCCACCGGACAAGTGGACAACTAAAAAATCACTAATTGTTGTCCAGTCTCTGGAACATTCGTCATATAATAAAGTGATTACTAAATTCTTTATTAAACCCTCTCAGGGTCAGAATGCCTGAATCAACCGACACTGCATCGTGGTCAGAACGTTCAAATTAACCCGTCAGCAACATCCTGGTTTGGCATTCAATGATGCTGTCATCCACTAGATGATGGACCTCTTTTAAACTAGGTCACCTACGGAGTAAAAGTAATTTCATCTAGTGATCATTATTTTCTACGGGATAGCAACATGGCCGATACATGGCAACTTTTGAGCGATCTATTTGATTAAACACAGTATTAATGCTCGTGACTAGCTGACACAATATATATATATAATATATATATATGTATATATATATATATATATATACATGTTTTCTCAACAAAACACTCACTTTCTGGTCATTCTTAATTGATAATTCAATACAGATGATTTTTTAGTAGTTTATTGTTTGTCTTCACAGTACCTATATATGTCTTCATGTGGTGCAACACCATCTTGGTGGAAACACCCACCTCTGTGAAGACTTGTATTCCAGTAACAACTCCTCATTGTTCTCTTCCAGCATAAACACACTGGGGCCTTGAATGTGATATCATAAGTGAATCATGACATTCTGCTTGTAGAGCACCACTATTATTCTCTGCTAGACATATCAAGTGCAGCATCCAATAAACACACTGGGGCCTTGAATGTGATATCATAAGTGAATCATGACATTCTGCTTGTAGAGCACCACTATTATTCTCTGCTAGACATATCAAGTGCAGCATCCAATAAAACTGTAAATACTGTCTGTGATTAGTTAGTTGTCCATTATTGTACAGACAATGAATGTTTTATTCTACTTGTCCAATGGACAGGTAGATAATTGGATGAATTTCTAGCCCAGCTAGCATTATTGGTTCAACAAAGGTTTTTCATTACATTGCAAGTATCTCCTTAGCTGGGTCACAAGTAGAACACAACACATGGCATGAAGTCCCTACTGTGTCACTGTAGTCAAGCATTATTGTTGTTCCCTGCAGACAGTCTACTTGATGCCAACAGAGAATGACGACTTGTCAAAGAGTGTGCCACTAGCGCTGCAGCGTGTCTTCTATGAACTCCAGTTCAGTGACAAATTGGTTGGGACCAAGAAACTAACAAAGTCATTTGGGTATGTTTGAAATTCGATAAAATTGCAATAAGTATTCAAGTTTCCTGCTACTCCATTGCAGAGCAAACAACTTTTTTCAAATACCATGTGAACTGATGGATTATTATTATAAATTCAGTCATCAATGTTGCAATATGTTTGTGAATAAACCTGGATTTTGTAAAATATGGAATTGATTATGCAGAAAACATTTTAAATTGCTTGTTTCGGTTTGATATTTTACTGGGCAGTGTGCGAGACCATGACAGTGTATGAGACCATGGCAGTGTATGAGACCATGGCAGTGGGTGAGACCATGGCAGTGGGTGAGACCATGGCTGTGTGTGAGACCATGGCAGTGTGTGAGACCATGGCAGTGTGTGAGACCATGGCAGTGGGTGAGACCATGGCAGTGGGTGAAACCATGGCAGTGGGTGAGACCATTGCAGTGGGTGAGACCATGGCAGTGGGTGAGACCATGGCAGTGGGTGAGACCATGGCAGTGGGTGAGACCATGGCAATGGGTGAGACCATGGCAATGGGTGAGACCATGGCAATGGGTGAGACCATTGCAGTGGGTGAGACCATGGCAGTGGGTGAGATCGTGGCAGTGGGTGAGATCGTGGCAGTGGGAGTGTGTGAGATCATGGCAGTGGGAGTGTGTGAGATCATGGCAATGGGTGAGACCGTGGCAGTGGGTGAGACCATGGCACTGTGCGAGATTATGGCAGTGTGTGAGACCATGGCAGTGGGTGAGACCATGGCAGTGGGTGAGACCAGGCTGTGAGACCAGGCTAAGTCTTTCTTCTTCTTCCATGTAGCTGGGAAACCCTAGACTCGTTCATGCAGCACGATGTGCAGGAACTATGCAGGGTGGTAAGTCAACTTTGAATGTCGCACTGGTTTTTAACACTAATAAAAATTGTGAAACAAATTGAGATTGCAACACAACACTGTGTATTTCTATCCATTTAACATGTTGAAGAACTTCTAATCATTATATTGATCACAATATGTCACTAAGCTGAGTAAAATATTGAAGGGTGATCCATGAGGGATGTGCTGGAGTCCCTGCATTGTAGAAACTTGCAGCGTATGACTGTAATGTCTGCTTCAGCTGCTTGACAACATAGAAATGAAGATGAAGGGGACATGTGTCGAAGGAGCGATACCGAAGCTGTTTGAAGGCAAAATGCTGGTATGTGATATATATATATATACATTATACAACATGTGGGGCCAGATTCATGCTTCAAAAGCTATATGATATGGCTCTCCATCAATAAACATAATAACAACAACTGTCCCTTTCCCAAATACATTTACACATTGTTGGATCTCATTTGTGTAGTATCCAGTCTTCTGGGCCTCAAGTTGATGCCCTGTTTGTTTCAATTTAGTCCATGCATTCTAGTGTTCAATAGTGCATGCAGGTATATGAATTACTATTTCTTCAACCACAACTATTTTGATTACTTACTCAACGTTTCGACAGCCATCGGCAGCCTTCATCCAGAATTCTGGGACGGTAAGTTCTTCCTCTGATCGCCAGTTGTCTTGGCAAGCAGGCCTGATGAAGACTGCTGATGGCAGTTGAAACGTTGAGTAAGTAATCAAAATAGTTGTGGTTGAAGAAATAGTAATTCATATATATATATATATATACCAACTTGATGAACATTTTCCCAAAGTGTATGTATGCAGGCCTTGACATTAAGCTTTTGTAGCCCAGGGGGCCAATAGATTTTAAAAGTTACTGGCCCAACAAAAAAGTTATTGGCCCGACATATCGGTAAAACTGTGCAACCCTAGTCAAATCTACGCTTTTACGGAGGCCTCTATCTCGATGCATGAGCGAATTTTTGGTGAATATTCTTATCAAAACAATATGACGACTGTATAAAGCGATAACGCAAAGTCAGATTGATGAGATGAAGATTTTGTTTAATTGTGGCACCAAGGGGAGAGCAAGGACAGGCGATAGAAACAATTTGAAACGATGATGGTCGGACCTGTGACCAGTCCGATAGAGACAGTCTGAAACTATGGTGGCCCATCTGGCCAGCATTATATGAAAACTTATGTCCCGAACTGGCCTGACAGCCAAAAAAAGGCTCTTGGCCAGTGTTAATGTCAAGGCCTTTTATGTGTCCACTTTTTAAAAATAACTGACAATCTACTGTGAATGTTATTGTTTTGTTGTTGATGGGCAGTAACAAAAGACAATACAACTGTGAATGCCAGTCTCAATCACCTGTCCATGCCACAGATTATATTTACTGATGATGTGTCAATCTGTTTGTGGTAGTATGTATACACATGTGTATACACATGCAATAAACTGTGAAGTTGCCTGGACAGTGGGTTCCACATCTTGTATCCTGTCGACGGTGTTGTACCTTCTGTGCTTTCACGTCTCTTTTGTCTCCTTTCAGTCATACATCAAATGCAAACACATAGACTACATGTCATCTAGAACAGAACCCTTCTACGACATTCAGATCAACATCAAGGGGAAAAAAGATAGTAAGTTGGCATTTTGTGTTTTATATTTAAATTTATATAATACATACATTTATATAATACATATACTATATACAGATCGGATTATTATTGATGCATCATGACACTCATTGTTGTGAGGCGTTGCACAAAATAAGCCACCTGTTTGCTTGTGCAAGTTGTGTCTTAGGGTGTTTGTAGATATAACAAATCCAACCTCCACCCACTCGCCATCCAAACAATGGAGGCACTGTACACATATTGTACATGTGCAGAGAATAAGAAGCCGGTTTTATTGTAAAAATTCAACTGAGAAAAATTTACGAATGTACTTTTCCAAGTTTAAAAAAAATCTAAATAAACCCTTGTCGCACCCACTCACATCCACATTTCCAAAGCTTATTCTATAATGAATAGTATTTGTAGGCATAACATGTTTTAGAAATAACAAGATTGCCATCCAAAACAACAAGTTTCAGGTAGAAAAAAATTACAAGGAAGCCATTGACTTATCGCGAGTCCAACTATTTTACCATATATGTATAGCCTGCCCTTATCAGACATCTGTCAATTTTATTTTTTAAACATATTCACACTACTTGCATTAAACAAAATCATTTGACAGTTTGTTCCATTCATTCATCACTCTCTGAGAAAATGAGTACCAACCTATGCTGTTCCTTATCTGATGCTGCTCCTTTGGTTCTACTGCCTTCTTTATGTTTGAAGAACATTCCTATCAATATCCTCATAACCATTCAGGTTTCTCAATTCTTGAATCATTTTAGTTGCTCTTCATTGTATTCTTTCCAGCTTATCTGTGTCCTTATGATACAGCCTCCATGCTTATATACAATACTCCAAATGCGGCCTTACTATCACTTTGTACAGTGGTACAATTAGCTGTTTCTCCTTATATGTGATAGTTCTCCTAATTAGCCCTAGAATTTGATTACCTTTTGAAGAAGCAATCTCACGTTGCTCTTAAACTTTCATGTCAGCACCAAAACCACGACTTTTGTTTCGCTTTAAGTAACAATCATCTACCCACTTTGTCATTTCTTCCAAAAAACATAAGAACTTGGTTAGACATGACCTTTTTTTTAGGAACCCATTTTGAGATGTATTTATTAATTTATGTTTTACAAGGAGTTCCACCATGTGGTCTCTAATTAACGTTTCTAATAATTTGCATACAACTGGTGTTAAACTCACTGGGCTGTAATTTCTTACTTATTCCTCCATCCCTTCTTAAATAATGATGTAATGTTTGCTTCTTTTCATTCTGAAGGAACTATTCCATCTTCTAGTGACAAATTAAACACTTTTGCAAGTGATGTACTAATTTGCTCTACAATTTCCTTAAGCAGTTCTGGTGGTATCCCATCAACTCCAGGTGATTTATTATCTTTCATCTTCTTAATTTTCTTTGCTATCATTTCAGGAGTAACAAATAACTGCCCTAAATGATCTCATTTATCACCCTCAAATTTAGTAAGTGGAACTGGAAGTGAGCTGATATCTTCTGTGGCAAAAACTGAGCTGAAATACTCATTCAGGACCTCTGCCATTTGAAATCCTTCTGAAATTATGTTTCCACTGTTGTTTTCCAGTGGTCTGACCTTATCTTGATTTTTCTGTTTACTCCTTACATAAGCATAGAAGTTCTTGCTGTCATTTTTATATTACCTGCCAATTTGTTTTCAAAGGTATTTTGGATTTCAAAATTTCAGTTGTAACTAGGTTAAGTGCCTCTGTAGTTTGTGTAGTCTTCTACATTTCCAGTGTGTTTATATACCCCATAGTATCTGTTTGTGAGCAATTTTACTATTAGCCGCTTTTGACGAGTGTTTCTTCCTAGACCTATTCACTTGTTTTCTTTATGGAATAAATCTCTCAGTAATGCCCTCAATCTCATCTTTTAAACAAGTCCAGCAAGATTTAGATATTCTTTCACAAAACCAAATCATTTTTTACTGTGATTTTTTTACATTTGTACAGTACAGGTTGTTATTGGTACTGAAACCTGAAACAAGATAATAACAGAATCCACGTAATTAATCAGTAGCTTTCATCCATGTACTGCCTCTCACTTTCAGTCTACGAGTCTTTCAAGGATTACATCACAGTGGAGACATTGGATGGAGACAACAAGTACGATGCCGGCGAGCATGGCTTTCAGGTACTACAAGTTTTCACTAATGTTGTCACTCATTTTGTCAACTTATCACTTTCAAACGATAATACTTTTCCAAAAATTAATCCAAAACTGATCCAAAATAACAATCAGTTAAAAAAAACTGAAGTTAAAAACACAAGTAGTGTTTTTACAACCTCCTGACGTAAACAATTTGCACATGCATATATTATTATTTGTTTTTACATATATACATTTTTTATTACATATTTAGGTAAAACAAATTTTTTTTCATGGAGTTCATTTTAGAATAATTATGAGTTGCCTGGTTTTTAATATAATTTTATGTTATAATTACGATGTATGTTGTAAAGCACCTGAGAGCAATATCGGTTGATCGGACACTATACAAATATCGTCATTAGTATCAGCAGATAGTTGAAAATAATATTCCTGTGTATATTTTGTTGCCGTGGTGACTGGGCTTATATCTTTCTCGAGTACCTGTGAATTGTGATTGTTGCAGGAGGCAGAGAAAGGGGTCACATTCCTGTCCTTTCCACCTGTCTTACACCTGCAGCTAATGCGGTTTCAGTACGACCCCATCACAGATGCCAATGTCAAAATCAACGACAGGTGAGCCAAAGGTTAGAGAAGCCTAAGCATTTCTACAGGCAACAGCACATGAATGGGGAACAATTTCAGGGTAACATTTACATATAACTTTTTAAGACCCTTCTTTATGTTATGTGTATATTTTATTATCAAATGCAAACACATTTAGGAATCTACTCATGTTTTTTATATCTGTTTAAACTGGCTAGTGAAAGGATCCATTGTAGCATTGTTCCTGGAAAGTCTTTCTTGGTATTTATCACATTTATTGTTGTGGCGGTTGTTCAGATTGCCGCGTAATGTCATTAAATATGTAATTTCTTGACTGATCTTGGCAGTTGATCACAGTCCTGAGTGTGTGGTTGACTGGATGAAATGTAATATCATTAAATATGTAATTTCTTGACTGATCTTGGCAGTTGATCACAGCCCTGAGTGTGTGGATGACTAGATGTAGCGTAATATCATTAAATATGTAATTTCTTGACTGATCTTGGCAGTTGATCACAGTCCTGAGTGTGTGGTTGACTGGATGAAACGTAATATCATTAAATATGTAATTTCTTGACTAATCTTGGCAGTTGATCACAGTTCTGAGTGTGTGGATGACTAGATGTAGCGTAATATCATTAAATATGTAATTTCTTGACTGATCTTGACAGTTGATCACAATTCTGAGTGTGTGGTTGACTGGATGTAGTGTAATATCATTAAATATGTAATTTCTTGACTGATCTTGACAGTTGATCACAGTCCTGAGTGTGTGGTTGACTGGATGAAACGTAATATCATTAAATATGTAATTTCTTGACTGATCTAGGCGGTTGATCACAGTCCTGAGTGTGTGGTTGACTAGATGTAGCGTAATATCATTAAGTATGTAATTTCTTGACTGATCTTGGCAGTTGATCACAGTCCTGAGTGTGTGGATGACTAGATGTAGCGTAATATCATTAAGTATGTAATTTCTTGACTGATCTTGGCAGTTGATCACAGTCCTGAGTGTGTGGTTGACTGGATGTAGCGTAATATCATTAAGTTTGTAATTTCTTGACTGATCTTGGCAGTTGATCACAGTCCTGAGTGTGTGGTTGACTAGATGTAGCGTAATATCATTAAGTATGTAATTTCTTGACTGATCTTGGCGGTTGATCACAGTCCTGAATGTGTGGTTGACTAGATGTAGCGTAATATCATTAAGTATGTAATTTCTTGACTGATCTTGGCGGTTGATCACAGTCCTGAGTGTGTGGTTGACTGGATGTAGCGTAATATCATTAAATATGTAATTTCTTGACTGATCTTGGTGGTTGATCACAGTCCTGAGTGTGTGGTTGACTAGATGTAGCGTAATATCATTAAGTATGTAATTTCTTGACTGATCTTGGCGGTTGATCACAGTCCTGAGTGTGTGGTTGACTAGATGTAGCGTAATATCATTAAGTATGTAATTTCTTGACTGATCTTGGCAGTTGATCACAGTCCTGAGTGTGTGGTTGACTAGATGTAGCGTAATATCATTAAGTATGTAATTTATTGACTGATCTTGGCGGTTGATCACAGTCCTGAGTGTGTGGTTGACTGGATGTAGCGTAATATCATTAAGTATGTAATTTCTTGACTGATCTTGGCAGTTGATCACAGTCCTGAGTGTGTGGTTGACTGGATGTAGCGTAATATCATTAAATATGTAATTTCTTGACTGATCTTGGCGGTTGATCACAGTCCTGAGTGTGTGGTTGACTAGATGTAGCGTAATATCATTAAGTATGTAATTTCTTGACTGATCTTGGCAGTTGATCACAGTCCTGAGTGTGTGGTTGACTGGATGTAGCGTAATATCATTAAATATGTAATTTCTTGACTGATCTTGGCGGTTGATCACAGTCCTGAGTGTGTGGTTGACTAGATGTAGCGTAATATCATTAAGTATGTAATTTCTTGACTGATCTTGGCAGTTGATCACAGTCCTGAGTGTGTGGTTGACTAGATGTAGCGTAATATCATTAAGTATGTAATTTCTTGACTGATCTTGGCAGTTGATCACAGTCCTGAGTGTGTGGTTGACTAGATGTAGCGTAATATCATTAAGTATGTAATTTCTTGACTGATCTTGGCGGTTGATCACAATCCTGAATGTGTGGTTGACTAGATGTAGCATAATATCATTAAATATGTAATTTCTTGACTGATCTTGGCGGTTGATCACAGTCCTGAATGTGTGGTTGACTAGATGTAGCGTAATATCATTAAGTATGTAATTTCTTGACTGATCTTGGCAGTTGATCACAGTCCTGAGTGTGTGGTTGACTAGATGTAGCATAATATCATTAAATATGTAATTTCTTGACTGATCTTGGCGGTTGATCACAGTCCTGAGTGTGTGGTTGACTAGATGTAGCGTAATATCATTAAATATGTAATTTCTTGACTGATCTTGGCAGTTGATCACAGTCCTGAGTGTGTGGTTGTTCGTGGCACAGGTTTGAGTTTCTCAGCAAGCTGAACCTTGATCCGTTCCTAAAGAAAGTGAACAAGGAAGACCCAGCCATGTACCTTCTTCACGCAGTGCTTGTGCATAGCGGGGACAACCATGGGGGCCACTACGTCGTATTCATCAACCCCAAAGGCGACGGAAACGTACGTGTACGCATTCTCAGACAACCCCACACTTCATGCCTATCAGGGGAGAAAATTAACTTCCCAGGGACAATTTGGTCATTTTTTTGAGATTCGTCTTGAATTTTTGTATGGGTGTTAGCACGCTGAAAATGGTTGATTTCCACTGTTTTATCTGTGAATTTTAAAATAGTTTGATGGTTGCAATTACAACAATGTTGCGTCATCCATTAAATGGACAAAACTAGTTACAAATATTGTACAATTATATCTTCACCTTTTTAGTGGATGGTTGATTTTCCAATGGATGCTGCCATATTTTGTATATTGTTATCTTTGGCAAAGGTCCTGCTTGTCATTTGGTGTGCTTACAATAGAAAATGTGTTTGTATATACTAACTATCATCATCTAAAATTATAATGTAGATGTCCATTTGTAGCTTATCATTTCCATAAATGGGTAACTTAAAACCTGGTTTTGAATAAGATTCCCAGTGAATGAGAATGCTTGTGTTGTTGTAAACGAGACTGGGAGTTTCGTGGTATTAAAGACCCCCCCAACCCACCATAATCCACCCCACCTCTCCACGATATATAGACCCTCAGCGCCCCAACCTACCTTAACAAGTCCGCAACTCACCCGGCTCCAATCCACCCAGCACCAACCCACCATGCACCAACCCACTTAGCCCCTACCCACCCGGCACCAACCCACCTGGTCTCAACCCACCCGGCCCTGACCCACCATACACAGGCCCATAGTACCCGAACCCACTGATCCCTGTCTCATGATGCCCGAGCCAGTGATGCTCTCAGTTGTTGCATGTTTCTCTGTGACAGTGGTGTAAGTTTGACGATGACGTTGTATCACGATGCACGATCAAGGAAGCTGTCGACAACAACTTTGGCGGCTACGAAGATGACACGACGGTGAAGCAATGCACCAATGCCTACATGTTGGTCTACATCCGGATGACACAGTTTGGTAAATCTTGTTAACAACGGTATTATGAAATATGCAATGTAGATTTACTTGGTACACTGTCAAAATGTTGATGGATTAAAACTTGTGTTGGTGTCATATGGCCATGGATTGACCAGCACTAATGCACTTTTTACTTATTCTCTTCGCACCCTAGTTGGTGCACAAGGCCACTTAGTAACTTCACCCTAGTTGGTGTATAAGTCCACTTAGTAACTTCACCCTAGTTGGTGCACAAGGCCACTTAGTAACTTCACCCTAGTTGGTGTATAAGTCCACTTAGTAACTTCACCCTAGTTGGTGCACAAGGCCACTCAGTAACTTCACCCTAGTTGGTGTATAAGGCCACTTAGTAACTTCACCCTAGTTGGTGTATAAGGCAACTTAGTAACTTCACCCTAGTTGGTGTATAAGTTGACTTAGTAACTTCACCCTAGTTGGTGCACAAGGCCACTTAGTAACTTCACCCTAGTTAGTGTATAAGCCCACTTAGTAACTTCTCCCTAGTTGGTGCACAAGGCCACTTAGTAACTTCACCCTAGTTGGTGTATAAGTCCACTTAGTAACTTCACCCTAGTTGGTGCACAAGGCCACTTAGTAACTTCACCCTAGTTGGTGTATAAGTCCACATAGTAACTTCACCCTAGTTGGTGCAAAAGGCCACTTAGTAACTTCACCCTAGTTGGTGTATAAGTCCACTTAGTAACTTCACCCTAGTTAGTGTATAAGCCCACTTAGTAACTTCACCCTAGTTGGTGTATAAGGCAACTTAGTAACTTCACCCTAGTTGGTGTATAAGTTGACTTAGTAACTTCACCCTAGTTGGTGTATAAGTCCACTTAGTAACTTCACCCTAGTTGGTGTATAAGGCAACTTAGTAACTTCACCCTAGTTGGTGTATAAGGCCACTTAGTAACTTCACCCTAGTTGGTGTATAAGGCCACTTAGTAACTTCACCCTAGTTGGTGTATAAGGCCACTTAGTAACTTTCCCCATTTCGTACGTTGTCTCTAGCTGCAATCTCTTCCATCCTCCAAGAACTCCAGCCCAGTTGGTGTCTCTCTACTTCAACAGTCCTTCTCTGTGTTCATTTAGGTCTTCCTCTTCTACATTCAGGGCCCAAGTTATTGCTATGTTGCTATTGTTATTCCCATCATCTCCACTGTCGCATTTTGACGTCTTCTGATATTGGTGACATACAAGCGCGGTTGTATAGCTCTTTATTTGACACTTTCAGAGTATTTTTTATGTTGATCGTAAGCGTATTCTTTGAAAAACGTTCTGACACAGAACGCACAATAATCAAAATATGTAAATCCTTTTGTATATGAATGAACATACATGCACACACACACTCACATGCACCACACATACACACCCAAAAACATAAGGACATGCATATGTGTGTATGTATGAAAAAGGTATAACATGCACACACATCTATCTATGTGGTCTATGAATCTTGGGAAATACAAACTGGTGCTCATGTGGAATAAATGTGCCTCAAATGAAATGTGTGTTTACAGATCACTTGTTGGGCCAGGTGACAGAGAATGACATTCCCGAGGCATTGAGACAACGACTGGAGGACGAAAAGTTAGTGTGCATGTTTTGATCAAGTGGCATCAGCAGTTTGCTTGGGCAAATCTAACCAGGAGGGCAGGCCCTTAGCCAGAGTAAAATAAAAATAAAAGACGAGTTTTCCTTTTTACAAGATGAAATTTTTTCATAAATAATAAAATTGTTTTAATTGTCTTGGTGACTCTTAGCGCACGCGGTCGTGATTCGATGGATGTTGTCGGGCAAGTTCAAAACGGCACCGGCCAAGCGAGAATGAGTGAAAAGATGCGATATGTCAACGTCAAAGTTCACAACAATCTATGCCTTTTTTGTAAACGTGAATAAAAACAGCATTCCTGCGATTGTCCCTGAACAGTCTAAGTCAGCGTCCTTTGTTACGTTGGTGGAGATCCATAATGTTGATGTGCCTGCCGCTAATAACCGAGATACTACTGTATTGTCGCCCACCACTGGCACACTTTGCAGTTGCCAAGCGCGATCGCGATAGACGAAATTGAGTCTGATTCGGGCTCCGATTCACATACATAATCAGCATGTAGGCCCTGCAGTTTCCTGGTTGCTGAAAGAAAACTCAAAGGCAAATTGCGAACGATTAAGCTGTGCTCAATCTAGTAAATTCATATTGTTTTTTGTCCAATATGCAATACTGAATCTGGATGATTGCTGTTTTATCAAAGAAGTAATGCTTCAATGTATTACTTTCAAAATCTATTGTATTACTGAGTGCTGTATCTTCTATTTGTATTTGTTGTATTGCTTTACTTTTAATGTCAAGCATTTGATTTGAGTGTGATTGTAATCATATTTGTTCATATTAGATTGTATATTTGCATGGGTGTACTTAAGGTCTTAAGATGCTTCAAACATTACTTCCATGTTAATATATTTAAAATAATGTGTCAAGTTACTTTTTACACACCTTTTTGTGTTTGCTCTTCTTTTATTATTATTCCTGTGCAGGTGATAATACCAACCTCGCTGCACAGCTAGTAAGACTCGATGGCTAAACCTGACTTAGCCTGCCATTGAAAAAATCTAATTTGGCCAATAATGGCTCTCATTTGACATTTGCTCAACATACATTGGCTTACCAGTGAAAAAACCAAATAACCAAATAGGCCAATAATTGCTGAAATGATATCAACCAGCATTGGCTTGCCAGTGAAAAAAAAATTGGGCCAATAATGGCTGTCGTAGACGCGAGTGGCTTCCTAGGAAGCCGTTCACGCGTTTAAGGCTTCTTAGAATGTTCAAGACTGGCAAAATTGTATTTCTGGCTAAGGGCCTGCAGGAGGCGGTGTGGTTGGTTCTTGATGGCTTGGTCTACCAACCTCTGATTATTAAGTCATTGTGTGCATGACCAGATAACTGGGTCTTTCTATGGCATTTGAGCATTGACACAACATCATATCTACATGTTTGCTAGCTAATCATTAGCAAACTGTTATGTTGTCATTGTATGCTGATATTAAGTGTTGCGTATGGAACTATTAGAAATGTAAAAAAAAATTTACCAGTACCTCTGAGAATGTGTGGCAGTGACTGGGAGTGGTTTGACTGATGCCTCAGAGAATATGTGGCAGTGACTGGGAGTGGTTTGACTGGTGCCTCAGAGAATATGTGGCAGTGACTGGGAGTGGTTTGACTGGTGCCTCAGAGAATATGTGGCAATGACTGGGAGTGGTTTGACTGGTGCCTGTGAGAATGTGTGGCGGTGACTGGGTGTGGTTTGACTGATGCCTGTGAGAATATGTGGCAGTGACTGGGAGTGGTTTGACTGGTGCCTCAGAGAATATGTGGCAGTGACTGGGAGTGGTTTGACTGATGCCTGTGAGAATATGTGGCAGTGACTGGGAGTGCTTTGACTGATGCATCTGATAATGTGTGGCAGTGACTGGGAGTGGTTTGACTGGTGCCTGTGAGAATATGTGGCGGTGACTGGGAGTGGTTTGACTGATGCCTCTGAGAATGTGTGGCAGTGACTGGGAGTGGTTTGACTGATGCCTCTGAGAATGTGTCGCGGTGACTGGGAGTGGTTTGACTGGTGCCTCAGAGAATATATGGCAGTGACTGGGAGTGGTTTGACTGGTGCCTCAGAGAATATATGGCAGTGACTGGGAGTAGTTTGACTGGTGCCTCAGAGAATATGTGGCAGTGACTAGGAGTAGTTTGACTGGTGCCTCAGAGAATATGTGGCAGTGACTGGGAGTGGTTTAACTGGTGCCTCAGAGAATGTGTGGCAGTGACTGGGAGTGGTTTGACTGATGCCTCTGAGAATATGTGGCAGTGACTGGGAGTGGTTTGAGTGATGCCTCAGAGAATGTGTGGCAGTGACTGGGAGTGGTTTGACTGGTACCTCTGAGAATGTGTGGCAGTGACTGGGAGTGGTTTGACTGGTGCCTCAGAGAATATGTGGCAGTGACTGGGAGTGGTTTGACTGGTGCCTCTTAGAATGTGTGGCAGTGACTGGGAGTGGTTTGAGACACATGTTGGTGTGTGTAGGCGATTAGAGGTGGAGCGACGTAAGGAGCGCACAGAGGCCCACCTCTACATGATTGTGCAAGTCCTCATGGAGGATGAGTTCTGTAGTCACCAAGGCAACGATCTCTTCAACAGCGACAAATGTCACTATAGGTGAGTAGACTCAGTGCAGTAGTCATCATTTACCATTACATTTCTCACATGTCGTTATATCTGTTACCATCCTTTCAGATTTGGCCTAGAGATTTTTTAGAACTAATTTAGTTTTGCATTTATAAAACGCTAATGTTTTTAATACTGATGAAGATGGATCATGAAGCCAGGAATAGGGTAACTTGTTGATGCTCCTTCCTCTGTTACACGGCAGTAGTCTAAGAAGTCCAAAGATCATATCTAAACAGACGAAGTGTATATTTTCTAGATTCAGTTGTGGAGAAATGACCAAGGCATATTCAGTGTTGTTTGGAAATTAAATTACATTTGCAGGAATTTCAAGGTGAAGAAGATGGCAACACTGCTTGAGTTCATGGAAATGTTGTCAGAGAACCTGGTATGTGATTTCTTGCTCTTGGCCTGGTCTGGGACCAGCCATTTCTCGGTGATCGTTAACAATTTCTAATGCTACCAGAATGTGATGTGCCAATGAATGGTGTTGGAGGTTGGCAGTATTTAGCTATTGCATAGACATTCCAATATTCATAGTATGGTAAATGTTGTTTTTGCTTCTAGGCGAGATAACCTTTAATTTCTAATTTACAAATGTTTGAGAAAATCAGTAATTTAATAAAACCTCACACAAATGTGTGGATCCAACTACATGTAAATTTCTTGTATTAAACATGTTAACTCAGTAGTTCCTGTTGTAGAAATACCCCCTGGAACAGTTGCGGCCGTGGCCGTTTGGCTACCGAACCAATCAGACATATCGGCCTACAACCCTTGACCTGGAGGCTGACCTGAACAAAACAGTGAGTTATTGACACAATTCATATCTGTTAGCTTTAGCAGTTGCTCAAGTCCTTTTCATGATCAAAATATTGTTGGTCCATCCTTTCTTTGTGTATATATAATTTAGCCACATATTAAGATGTTTATCATTGGATGCTTGTGTAGATGCAAGAGTTGGCTGACCATGAGAATCCATGGACTGTGTTTGTGGAGACAGTCAACCCAGAGAAAGATCTTGTCTCACTGCCGTCGTTTGACAAGGAAGGTAGGTGTCAGTCAGTCGAGCTGTGTCAGCTACGATGGCAGTCCATGGCTGGCAGAGAGTCCATGCAGTCAGTTGTGTTTGTTGCATGAATTTCTTCTTTGATTTCAGCGAATTTGGAATAATACAGGAATCTCTGCTTTGGATTTTTGTCAGATAATATGGTTCAATAAAAATCCATGAGATAAATATATATCATTATACATAGAAAATACATATAAAACTGTGTTAATACTAATAAAATAACTTAAAGATAAACTAATAAACTATATATGTAAATAGATATTATATGCGTGCGTGTGTAAATATATATTAGAAGTAAAACCTGACTCAATATAGCTAAATATAATTATTTTACCTAAAATATTATCAATAAGTTATATTAAAAGGAAATTCAACAAGAATAAAAATATAATATCAGTCTTAAGGTAAAATTCGTTTTTAAAAGTCAGTTGTTGAACGACGTGTTTGGACATATTGCAGGTGATGTGCTGCTCTTCTTCAAGTTGTATGATCCCAAAACTGCGAGCGTTTCTTACTGTGGGCATGCATACATGCCTATTACAGACAAGATCTGTAAGTGCTCCTTTCTCTCGCCTGAAAGGTTATAACCAGGGGCATCTTGAAACGAATGTTACAATGAGATAGGGTACAGGACACAACAAACAGAATAGTGCAAGCAGTGATTTAGTTAACAATTTGTGACCAATTGTATAAATATATTTAATGGACCCATGTGATATAGTTGAGTGATGGCACTTTATCGTGTACAGTGGTGATTTTATATCTTGTTTTTATCTATAATATTTATTGTGTTTTATTGACATATTTTAAGGAGACAGGCTGGTCGTGAAATGTAATATTTTAATAAATGTCATATCTTAAAAACTACTTATCCTACCCTGACCTAATTTCCAGCGTACTGTGTAGGACAATTGAATTCTAATAAATAATATATCAAGTTGTGCAATGGAGTAGTTTGGCTGAATAAAAAGTTATACTTTTGATAAAAATGTAACTTGGAGCATTATCTTATGTTTTTTATTTAATAAATTCAGCCAAAACCACTTCATTGCACAACTTGATATATTATTTGTTATCTAACAAATAAAATAATTAGACATAATTAAATTTTCCATGGAATGTCCTACAAAACCACCCCTGTCAGCATTTAAAAGATGTCATGTGACATTATTTTGATACAGACATAATACACTGTGCATTTGGACAAGATAGGACAAGTAGTTTATAAGATATGACATTTGTTAAAAAAACAAAATTTCAGACCAGTGGGATTCCTTAAGCCTGAAATAAATGTATTCTTTAGTAGTTATTCTAAAGGAATTCATGTTGTTATTCTGCTGTGTTACTGAATACACTGCATGAAACCAGTTGGATGTGTACAAACTTGACATGCATGTTTGTCTTCCTGAGAATAAACCCTTACAATGGGCTCCACTTACCAGATTCACGGATGACAAAATAAGCCATTTAATAGATTCAAATGTATTGACTGGGATGGATTAATCCGCATAATTGCTGTGTTGCCAGGTGACTTCTTGTTGCCCCTGCTGTGTGAGAGGGCGGGCTTCCCCAAGGGCACCAAGCTACTACTGTATGAGGTCAGAGTCAATGTTGATAGCACACCTTAGTGTTGATAGCACACCTTAGTGTTGATAGCACACCTTAGCACAATGACAAACATCATTTCTATATTTGGGACTTGGGAAAATATGAACTACTGTCAGTAATGAATCGTATAGAATCACTTCTAGAAAAATACTTTAATCTTACCTTTATTATTATTTATTTATTGGTTTTGTGCAACTACACATATTTCAGCTAACACACTGTGAAATGATAAAAAAAATTGCTCATTGTCTATCAAATCGTTTACTGATCATACCTTCTTAGATTCTGACAAGTAGCATTATTTGAAGCACTGACTTCAACGATAAGACAACTGTTCATCAGTAGTCGTAGTCTACCTAGTCATTAATATGATAGGTAGGTTGTACTCTGTAAATAAATGTTGGTACCATTGCTATTGTCATCACGTCCAAATCCCTGCAAGGGTTCAGACTGTCGGCCATGTACAGTCCTCCCGATTTCAGTGAGCAAGTACTTTTTTGTTAAAGGTAAACAGTTTTTTTACTAACGTTAGATAGATGGCAAGATCTGGCTTTGTAAAACGTTATTGACAATTATTGGATCTATGACTACTCTTTTTGAAATTTTTTATGATATGTTGTTGGTCCTTGTGAAGGAAACACTGTTTTGTCACCTTTTTTTACTTAACAAGAAGACAACTGAAAGATGCCAAAAGAATAACTGATGTTGATGGACGTGTCAGTATATTTTTATTATGTGTGCTTAGTGCTGATGTTACTGTATGTTTGGTGCTCATGTTACTGTGTATTTGGTGCTCATGTTACTGTGTGTTTGGTGCTCATGTTACTGTGTATTTGGTGCTCATGTTACTGTGTATTTGGTACTGATGTTACTGTGTGTTTGGTACTGATGTTACTGTGTGCTTGGTACTGATGTTACTGTGTGTTTGGTACTGATGTTACTGTGTGCTTGGTACTGATGTTACTGTGTGTTTGGAACTGATGTTACTGTGTGTTTGGTACTGATGTTACTGTATGTTTGGTACTGATGTTACTGTGTGTTTGGTACTGATGTTACTGTGTGTTTGGTACTGATGTTACTGTGTGTTTGGTACTGATGTTACTGTGTGTTTGGTACTGATGTTACTGTGTGATTGGTACTGATGTTACTGTGTGTTTGGTACTGATGTTACTGTGTGTTTGGTACTGATGTTACTGTGTGTTTGGTACTGATGTTACTGTGTGTTTGGTACTGATGTTACTGTGTGTTTGGTGCTGATGTTACTGTGTGTTTGGTGCTGATGTTACTGTGTGCTTGGTGCTGATGTTACTGTGTGCTTGGTGCTGATGTTACTGTGTGCTTGGTGCTGATGTTACTGTGTGTTTGGTACTGATGTTACTGTGTGCTTGGTATTGATGTTACTGTGTGTTTGGTGCTGGTGTTTGGTGCTGATGTTACTGCATTCTTGGTACTGATGTTACTGCGTGCTTGGTACTGATGTTACTGCGTGTTTGGTACTGATGTTACTGCGTGTTTGGTACTGATGTTACTGTGTGCTTGGTACTGATGTTACTGTGTGTTTGGTACTTATGTTACTGTGTGTTTGGTACTGATGTTACTGTGTGTTTGGTATTGATGTTACTGTGTGCTTGGTACTGATGTTACTGTGTGCTTGGTGTTGATGTCACTGTGTGCTTGGTGCTGATGTTACTGTGTGTTTGGTACTGATGTTACTGTGTGTTTGGTAATGATGTTACTGTGTGTTTGGTGCTTATGATACTGTGTGTTTGGTACTGATGTTACTGTGTGCTTGGTGCTGATGTTACTGTGTGCTTGGTACTGATGTTACTATGTGTTTGGTGCTGATGTTACTGTGTGTTTGGTACTGATGTTACTGTGTGCTTGGTGCTGATGTTACTGTATGTTTGGTACTGATGTTACTGTGTGCTTGGTGCTGATGTTACTGTGTGCTTGGTGCTGATGGCTGTTCATGTATTATCTAAGGAAGTGAAGCCGAACCTAGTCGAACAGACGGATGAGTCCAAGTACGACCTGCCCATTGAGAAGTCACTGGATGAACTGATGGATGGGGACATCCTCATCTTCCAGAAGAGCTGTTCCAATCTCAACAACTATGCTCTGCCAACACCAAAGGAGTACTTCAGGTAACACATGTCTTCTGGTGCCACTTTCTGTCTCTCAGGTGGCCAGAATCTCTGCAGTCTTTTGTTTGCAGGCAACTCATGTAAAGCCATCATTTTAGTTACAGATCTGTTGGTTTTGTTGACAGGGAGCTGTACTACAGCATAGACGTGACATTATGTGATAAGTCTGTTGGTTTTGTTGACAGGGAGCTGTACTACAGCATAGACATGACATTCTGTGATAAGTCTGTTGGTTTTGTTGACAGGGAGCTGTACTACAGCATAGACATGACATTCTGTGATAAATCTGTTGGTTTTGTTGACAGGGAGCTGTACTACAGCATTGACGTGACATTCTGTGATAAGTCTGTTGGTTGTGTTGACAGGGAGCTGTACTACAGCATAGACGTGACATTCTGTAATAAATCTGTTGATTTTGTTGACAGGGAGCTGTACTACAGCATAGACGTGACATTCTGTGATAAGTCTGTTGGTTGTGTTGACAGGGAGCTGTACTACAGCATAGACGTGACATTCTGTGATAAATCTGTTGGTTTTGTTGATAGGGAGCTGTACTACAGCATAGACGTGACATTCTGTAATAAGTCTGTTGGTTTTGTTGACAGGGAGCTGTACTACAGCATAGACGTGACATTCTGTGATAAGTCTGTTGGTTTTGTTGACAGGGAGCTGTACTACAGCATAGACGAGACATTCTGTGATAAGTATGTTGGTTTTGTTGACAGGGAGCTGTACTACAGCGTAGACGTGACATTCTGTGATAAGTCTGTTGGTTTTGTTGACAGGGAGCTGTACTACAGCATAGACGTGACATTTTGTGATAAGTCTGTTGGTTTTGTTGACAGGGAGCTGTACTACAGCATAGACATGACGTTCTGTGATAAGTCTGTTGGTTTTGTTGACAGGGAGCTGTACTACAGCATAGACGTGACGTTCTGTGATAAGTCTGTTGGTAGTGTTGACAGGGAGCTGTACTACAGCATAGACGTGACGTTCTGTGATAAGTCTGTTGGTTTTGTTGACAGGGAGCTGTACTACAGCATAGACGTGACGTTCTGTGTTAAGTCTGTTGGTTTTGTTGACAGGGAGCTGTACTACAGCATAGACGTGACGTTCTGTGTTAAGGCGTCGCTTGGGTCTAAACACATTTTATTTTCTTATTTCATTATCACTGAACCTACAGAGCTGAAACTTTCATAGATTGCAAGTCCAGGTAACAGTAATGCTGTGAATTTTTTTCAGAAAGTTTCATACATATTTTCCCACGGTATGCAGCCATCTTGGATTGAATGTTGCGTGTGACTTATATCAGTAACCACTGGATTTAGAGGACTCAAATTTGGTGTGTAGTTACTCCACATAACCCCAATGAAAACAGTCAGTTGACTTTCCAAGTTTTCAAAAAACTTTTGTTTTCATGATTTTTTTACATCTGAATGTATTTTTTCATCATGAAATTTTACGTTGATGGTTCATTATATAAAATATAAGTAATATTTTCTAAAAAGTTACTACATAGTTTTCAAGAGCATACTATCAAGAAACACTGTAGAAAGTTTCAAGCAATTCTGTCAAACAATAGCAGAGATAAGTGACACGGGAGGCAGTAAGTGTGAGGGAAAACATGTTTTTGAGAAAATCGTGTTCAAAGTTTATGTACATTGGCACATACATTTCAACATCTGAAAAGCAACCTAGATGATTGAAACTTTGCATACATATTACTGAATGTATAATCTATCAAAAGACAAAGTTAAGAGTCATTGGCATTGTAAAATAAATTTCACACAAGTCCTGAGTACCCGACACCCATGTATATCGTTGCCGACACAGCTGATCTCACCACGACAAACGGGACATTCGTCGCCTGAGTCCCATCGATACAGTCTGATGACAGAGTTTCATTGATGACCTTGTCGCAACTGGTGCAGAAAGTCTCGAGGCCACACACCATGCCAAGGGTGCAGTGCGGTCGACAGCTCGGATGGAGAGTGTATGCTTCCTACACAACGTGCATGGCAGGTTCGCAACAAGTGATGGCAACACGGCACAGCGTACAAGTACTGTTGAAAGATCTCCATCAGGATCTGTCTCATCCTCAACCAGGAATCACGGGACACCTATCTCTTCCAGAAGATCTCCATAACCAAACTTCCGTTCATTGGCAGACAGTCTCCGAGACGTATCAGCTGGTACTGTTGATGACTGCCTTGATGCCTGGAAAAAATACACAATATAAATGTATTTCATGAACAAAAAAAGTATCCAAGACATGTTCAACAACAAAAGCCCCCCCCCTTACTACGTATGCAGGGGTATGGCATTGAATGCAATTTACTTTATTGGCATTGCCATATTATACACACACCCACGCGCGTGTGTGTGTATATAGGCTAAGTATACGATAATTACCAAGGCAAATTGTAGTAATATAATAAACCATAGTCACAATTCTGCTTCTGATGTGCCTGGATGGCCCCTGGGCCTGAATGTCAACACAACCACGAACATCAACAGCATGAACTAGATCAGCGTCAAATCGTTTATACAGTAATAGTTATACCACAAAGGCTAACGATGTTTGGATAAAACACAAATGTATATAAATCTGAATCATATGCACTATCATAGTGAAGATATGAAATATCAGAATTAAACTTACACTGCGTGCCATTCTCGCTGGCACCATGGTGATGGTCGAAGAAGACGAAGTTGTCGCCACAGGTTCATTGGCGAATTCAACACTCGATGCCTTCGCATCGCGCGCTAACTGCAACGATGCAAACTTTCGCTGCCTCCCAGTACCGTAACCGCCCACTCGCTTTCGACCAAACAGCATAATGTCGTTTTACAAAGCGATATAAATGAATGAAACTCATGGGATAAAAAAGTCGATCGAATCGAACGTAGCTGGTATTTCAAGCTGACGTCAGAGGATGGAAATTAGTATTACAACCAATTAGAGCGCTTGATTTGAGGGAATCCGACATCACGTGGTGATGTCCGGCGAATCGTCGTGGCATTCCCCATTCCTTTGTCGCCGAGATGGTTCAAAGGCGGTCATTTATAGTCGGAATTACTCGGATACCTCCGGGCACATTTTAAAACTGTTTGTACCATCATACAGAGCGAAAATGGGGCTTTCCCGTGATATGCGCCATGTTGGAATGGCAGCGTTTTCCTGCATGCAATGGCTCGCGGAAAATCACCTAATGTTCCATTAGTCTCGGTTCATTTGACAAAAACAAAGACTTAGCAATGATAGGCATCATACAAAAGACACGTTTTATGACAGAAATGTGTTTATTTCGACAGTGCAACTTACATGAATGGCAAGTTGAATAATATTTATACACGGAAATAGCAACAACTCGAAATTCATTTTATTGTCAAAAATCCGTCAAACCCGACCCGAGTCTCCCGTTAAGTCTGTTGGTTTTGTTGACAGGGAGCTGTACTACAGCATAGACGTGACATTATGTGATAAGTCTGTTGGTTTTGTTGACAGGGAGCTGTACTACAGCATAGACGTGACATTCTGTGATAAGTCTGTTGGTTTTGTTGACAGGGAGCTGTACTACAGCATAGACGTGACATTCTGTGATAAGTCTGTTGGTTTTGTTGACAGGGAGCTGTACTACAGCATAGACGTGACATTATTTGATAAGTCTGTTGGTTTTGTTGACAGGGAGCTGTACTACAGCATAGACATGACATTCTGTGATAAGTCTGTTGGTTTTGTTGACAGGGAGCTGTACTACAGCATAGACGTGACATTCTGTGATAAGTCTGTTGGTTGTGTTGACAGGGAGCTGTACTACAGCATAGACGTGACATTCTGTGATAAATCTGTTGGTTTTGTTGACAGGGAGCTGTACTACAGCATAGACATGACATTCTGTGATAAATCTGTTGGTTTTGTTGACAGGGAGCTGTACTACAGCATAGACGTGACATTCTGTGATAAGTCTGTTGGTTTTGTTGACAGGGAGCTGTACTACAGCATAGACATGACATTCTGTGATAAGTCTGTTGGTTTTGTTGACAGGGAGCTGTACTACAGCATAGACATGACATTCTGTGATAAATCTGTTGGTTTTGTTGACAGGGAGCTGTACTACAGCATAGACGTGACATTCTGTGATAAATCTGTTGGTTTTGTTGACAGGGAGCTGTACTACAGCGTAGAAGTGACGTTCTGTGATAAGTCTGTTGGTTTTGTTGATAGGGAGCTGTACTACAGCATAGACCTGACATTCTGTGATAAGTCTGTTGGTTTTGTTGACAGGGAGCTGTACTACAGCATAGACATGACATTCTGTGATCAATCTGTTGGTTTTGTTGACAGGGAGCTGTACTACAGCATAGACGTGACATTCTGTGATAAATCTGTTGGTTTTGTTGACAGGGAGCTGTACTACAGCATAGAAGTGATGTTCTGTGATAAGTCTGTTGGTTGTGTTGACAGGGAGCTGTACTACAGCATAGACGTGACGTTCTGTGATAAGAAGGTGCCAAATGATCCTGGCTTCACGCTTGAGTTGTCACAACACATGGACTATGACCAGGTGGCAAAGGCCGTCGCGACTCATCTCGACGTGGACCCATACCTACTACAGTTCTTCAAGTCACAGGGGTAAGACATTGCTATGTCTCTCTTTCTTGTATTCCACATTCTTTATATCCTATACAGGATGTCGCTGCCAACATCTTTTTGGGGTATCTCCAGCTAGTCTACCAGTCGCTGTTGCCATTCCAAAGACACCTGTGATGTCCTTCTCTCATCTGTGATGCTCATCTTTGTTGTGGCTTTCCTCTGCTTTTTCCCTGCCACTCTTCCCTCCAGTATAGTCTTTTCCAATCCACCGTGCCTCTTAATGTGGACAAAATATTTCAGTTTTTGGCACTTGACAACTAGGCATAACCAGTTTTGTGGTATATGTAGTTTGCTCAGTACGGATACATTCAATACATTGGTATGGTGTACTATACAGGATATGCTAAGTATCTTACAGTCAAATTTAATCTCGAAGGCATTTATTATCTTTTCATCCAATTTTCGTCATTACACTACCAATTCTGTTATTTATTTGGCAACATATCATGGTAATATTTTGCTTGATACATGAGGTGCATAATTTTCTCCTTCAAACTAATTTCTTGATATGTTTGCAGGTATCGTGAAGGGCCAGCACTGCCAATTAGATGCACGTTCCAAGGAACCCTCAAAGATCTGGTCACTTCCCTCAAACCCAGACAACCTAGGAAAATCTACTACCAGCAGGTAAGAATAATTGATATTACTGATGGTGATCGTGTAGAAACTCATCAACCATCAGCCGCAGCTGGTGCATTTTCAAAGGTTCCAGGTTTTGTTGTATGCACGGTCACTTTGATGGTCCTTGTTTCTGAAATTACCTAATCATTTAAAAAAGTTACTTACCAAACATGTAATACAAACATGCATTAAAAACAGTAATAATCCAATGGCCTGCTCTCTGTATGTGAGTTTGGTCCAATGTTTGAATATGTAATTTGGTAAGAGTTAATGTTAAATGGGAAAAAGACACAAATAAATCGACAGAATACAATGCAGTGTAAAAGAATGTTTGCTTTATCTGCTTTACACCAACTTTCTTTTACAGCAGCAACTTTCTTGAAATGTTTACATTTGCCCAATTCATTATCACAGTTAGTGATCAAGTAAATTCGTAGCAATGCCATTTCACATAACTTCACAGAACTTGACGTAACTTCACATCACATTAATATTTTGTAAAAAAAAAAAATACAAAAAAGTCAATGAAGTTTAAAAAATGCTTTTGAAGTTGTCAGTTTCTTACCAAATTATTTCTTGCCAAAGGTTAAGGGAAGACACAGCAGCTGAAATAACATATTTTCATTAACTCATTAGGCTCTAGCATTTTCTAAAAATGTATTCCCCTGTTCCCAGGATTTCTGGCAAATTTAGAGCGATTTTACCTCCTTGTGTTCAGAAATCTGTAAAAAAAAACTATTCAATATTGACAATTACAAGTTGTGTTTATTTTGAAGAGTAGTAATTTCGCCACATGCTTGTATACATAGATATAGGATATATTAATAAAATGTTGACAAAATAGTAAATTTGTTAAAACTTTGAAAGTTATTCTACCTTGCGACTGACATTTGACAATGATCCCATGCTATAACCCTAGGCAACCCGGTGAAGAAAATGTAGCTATATGTGTTAGCTTTGCAACACTGAAAAAATTATCAAATTATGATGGTTATTTTTCAGGTTGCACCATATTTTGTCATGAAAAATATAGAAATAAAAATGTTCGAGATGAACAAAACCGATGAAAATCAAGATTTCCAAAAGGGCAACCCATGCACATAATGAGCTGATGTTGTTGCAAGATGTATCCGCTAGGGTTTGGCAAAAATTGGTAGCGTTTAGTTCAGTAGTTAATCGCCACAGAGCGGCCGGCCATGGCCGTTGCAGGATCTAATGGGTTAAAACATAAAAAAATATTTTTTTGCAATTTTTGGTTGATTAGTATGTTTACTATAAGTACACTTCACGTTTTGACCCAAACATACCTCTAAATGAATTTTATTCAATAATAAACAGTACCCCTGTCACAATCGTATATACACTTGTTCGCAAGAAGCGAAATCAGTTGACATTTGTCGATGTTTACGCCTTGACAACGCAATCCTTCGACTGTCGCCATATTGCTTGGTATCAAAATAACCGCCAAGATCTTGTCTGTCAATCAGGCCAGTCGGTATTCCCACCCAATTGATGGCATTCAGCCTACATCGTAATTAATGCAACCTCTCATTCGCCGAGTTGCCTTATTTGGCATTCAGCAAGTCATTCATTGGCCTACGGGCAGCTTCGACAAGTTCCGTGACTCATTTCGTGGACCGCGCGCAAGTAGATTATTCTCAGCATGCAGCACGTTGTTTGCTTGAATTGTTTATATAAAATGGCGTCTAGCGACCAGAATAGTTGTATACGTTTGATCAATTTTGATGGGAATGAGTGTTTAGAAGTAGATATGGTGAATACATGTGACGGAAGAGTTAGAGTTGGTAGACTTGCAACTAAGAAGAGAAAACTGCAGTTACTGGCCGCTCAGGCATGTGAGGAACGCCGGTCACGGTCTGTGCCGGCTTCGGCGGCTTCGCCCGACACTGGCGACAGTGACGTCGCTGTGTCAGTTGTTTTTACTTCCACGTCCGTGACCGACTGTCAGGCAAGTGCCAGTGCTACTACTAGTGACAGTGTGGCTGTGGTAACTACAGGGACTGCAGCTATGCCCAGCTGCGCGTCCTGTATGAAGCTGGCACTAATTCATGGTGCCAATGAACCAGGCTTCATTGATCAAGATGTAGCAGTCAGAGATGACAGTACTGGTGGTAAGTTGTGTTTTATTTGCTAGTCCTATATTACAACCAGAGTTGTTCAATAAGGACAATGTACTCTTACCAACTGACTGAGGAATTCTTGAAGTAGACAACAGTACAACATTTTGTAGACTTCAACTTCACTTCTACATAGCAGCTATTGTTGACATAATTATGTACAATTAGTTTTATCTTATCTATCTGAAGTTAGAAGCTGGTAAGTCAATTGAGTATAGTAATTTATTCATCATAATTATAATGTTCATCATTTTGTTAAAACAATTTATATGAAGTATCTATTTCTCTAATTTCACAAAACATTTTTTTAGAAGTATCTGACCCATTTTGTTTTCTCGTTCATAGATTCACTACACTGGTGTATCATGGACTTGAGACGATCAACTGTCCACATTGCGATGAAGCTTTGCATGTCAGCTCAGGCGACAACAAAGGATTTGCATTACAATTGAAGCTAGTCTGCAATAGCTGTCACTTCAAGTTTGGCAGCACTCACTCTTCCCCGGTGCTCGATAATGTAGAGACCCCACAACCATTTGTCATCAGCGACATCATGGTGCTACTCTTCAACCATCTTGGTCTTGGTCACACTGCGATGAGAGAGTTTTATGGTGTTCTTGGCATTCCGGCCATGCACCTCAAAACTTTCCAGAAGAAGGAGAAGAGGATCATCGACTGTGGAGACAAGCAACGTTGTGCTGCAGCAAAGTGCCGACGTTACGCGTGTGATGCACAGCGCTACCAACCCTGGCGACGTGTGCATCACTGTCAGCTTTGACGGGACATGGCAAAGTGAGGCCTCATGTCTATGCATGGTGTGGCGGCTATCATCAACATCATGACGGGGCTGGTGGTGAACAATGAAGAACTGTCCATCTACTGTCATAGTTGCAGCCTGAAGAAGGCACAGCTTGGGGCAGACACTGCTGTGTTCGCTGAGTGGTATGCCACCTACCGAGACGACTGCTCTGTGAACTACCATGGAAGTTCGAATGCTGTGGAAGCGGCGAAGCGTTTGCGGTCGCATTCAGTACACACCCGTGGACTGATGTACACGGGCATGCTTGGGGATGGTGACTCCAAGGCATACCAAGCTGTTGTCGACCTGGAGAGAAGAGTGCGTGAACCATGCCCACAAGCGCATGGGAACGGCTCTTCTCAAGCTGGAGAAGCTGGAGGAGCTGGAGAAGCTTGCTGGACATGGCAAAAAGCATTGAAGCTGCAATAGTATTTCCGCAGTGCAATGATGGGCGGTGGTGATGAGGACAGCATGCGGAGCAGAGTGTGGGCGACTCTGTTCCACTGCATGAGCACCGATGACGATTCTCACCACACTCGTTGCCCACAGTCCTGGTGCTTCTTCTACCAGCAAGCCCTGGCAGAAGACAAAGAACCACCACCACATGAGGGCAACGTCAAGTATCTGCTCGCCTACTATGTTGCCAAAGCCATTGTTCCGGTGTACAAGCGGATGTCTGACCCGAACTTACTCAAGCACCTTGTCAAATGCAAAACGCAAAACAGCAACGAGTCCTTGCACTCCATCATCTGGAGCCGATGCTCGAAGACGGTGTTTGTTGGGTGGGCCAAGTTGCATGGTGCTGTTGTGCGAGCGGTCAGCTGCTTCAATGCTGGTGCGTGTCAGCTCACCCAGGTGATGGAGTTGCTGGCCATTGAAGTGAACGAGGTGAGCCAGGCGTATGTGGAGGTGAATGACCGTCAACGCATTCTCCAGTCAGATCGTGCCAGCATTAGGTCTGCTAAGGTGGATCATGCCAGCACTAGGTCTGCTAAGGTGGATCGTGCCAGCACTAGGTCTGCTAAGGTGGATCGTGCCAACACTAGGTCTGCTAAGGTGGATCATGCCAGCACTAGGTCTGCTAAGGTGGATCGTGCCAGCACTAGGTCTGCTAAGGTGGCTAGAAAGAGCCATGCTGAGAAGCTGAAGCAGAAAAGTGCTAGAGACCACAGCCGGGAAGGACCGTCTTATGTGGCCGGCAGTTTCTAGTTAGCTCTATAAACCTTTGTAAATAGTGTAAATATGAACATTTTGCTGCTGTTCATTTATTTGTTCATATATTTATTATTGTAAAATAATTGTTGAAAGCCATGATAAAAATCACGTTCTTGGGGGGAAAAAATTTGCATCACTCTGGATTTAGGTAGAAATAAAAGATGACATTTTGTCACTGTTCATCATATATTACTCCAAATAACATGCACATACTGTACACATATGTTCAAGGTATCAGAATGTTGGTCATCTGAGACATTCAATGTGAGAAAAACATTAAAAAAAACTTAGTTCAGACTTTGAACTGTCGTTTTGACAACGAAAAGTTACAACACTGGAAGTAAAAATGCTGTGGTTATCTGGTTGACATTACTATGTTCAGCCATGTATACACTAAAAACTTACCAAAATAGATTTTTATTTTTTGTGAAAACAAATGAGCCATTTTTTTCATTTTCAGTAGCAATAATTGAAAAAATAATTATTATTTTTTTATATATATATATATAATTGAAATTTTTTTGGTGAAGAATGATGATTGTGAAAACAGTTTGCTAAAATATCTATTACATTTTGAGTGTTGTAACTTTTCAGATAAGCCAAAATTCAGTAAAGTGACGGCCATTTTGTTTGTTGCCATGGAAACGGAGGGTCCGACAGAAAAATTTTTACTCAGTAAGACCAACTACACAATGGCATAAAAACAAATTCTGTAGCTTCACATAGAAAAAACCCTATGTAGGTGAAGTGTCTCCCCTTAATATTTGACACATGTCTCAGACTGTTAACTGTTTCAGGTGAGCATACGGATAAACGAGCTGGAGAACAAGCGTCAGTTTCGGTGTATCTGGCTCGACAGTCAGTTCAAGGAAGAGGTACAGTGCCCTGTTATAATTTGAGTGCATCGTCAGATCTTTCATATATTATAATAATTTATATAAAACCTTTTTTAAATACCGTTGTTTCACCATATTAAGTTGAATGCAGTAATTCTTAATTTGACCATGATTTCACATTGAGACTGTAAGCATTTAATTATAAATATACCTTGTCTTTAAGTAAAGGTTTGAATATAATGCTCAATTCAATGGTAAAGAGTGTCATAGATCCTTGTTCATTGTATTGGGTAAGGTAGCCTTGTGGTTAGAGCACTAGACTGTCGATTGAGAGGACTTTTGTTCATCATATTGGGTAAGGTAGCCTTGTGGTTAGAGCACTAGACTGTCGATCGAGAGGTTTTTTGTTCATCGTATTGGGTAAGGTAGCCTTGTGGTTAGAGCACTAGACTGTCGATTGAGAGGACTTTTGTTCATCGTATTGGGTAAGGTAGCCTTGTGGTTAGAGCACTAGACTGTCGATTGAGAGGACTTTTGTTCATCGTATTGGGTAAGGTAGCCTTGTGGTTAGAGCACTAGACTGTCGATTGAGAGGACTTTTGTTCATCGTATTGGGTACAGTAGCCTTGTGGTTAGAGCACTAGACTGTCGATTGAGAGGACTTTTGTTCATCGTATTGGGTACAGTAGCCTTGTGGTTAGAGCTCTAGACTGTCGATTGAGAGGACTTTTGTTCATCGTTTTAGGTAAGGTAGCCTTGTGGTTAGAGCACTAGACTGTCGATCGAGAGGACTTTTGTTCATCGTATTGGGTAAGGTAGCCTTGTGGTTAGAGTACTAGACTGTCAATCGAGAGGACTTTTGTTCATCGTATTGGGCAAGGTTGCCTTGTGGTTAGAGTACTAGACTGTCGATTGAGAGGACTTTCGTTCATCGTTTTGGGTAAGGTAGCCTTGTGGTTAGAGCACTAGACTGTCGATTGAGAGGACTTGTTCATCGTATTGGGTAAGGTAGCTCTGTGGTTAGAGCACTAGACTGTCGATCGAGAGGATTGTTGTTCATTGTGTTTGGTAAGGTAGCTTTGTGGTTAGAGTACTAGACTGTCGATTGAGAGGACTTTTGTTCATCGTATTGCGTAAGGTACCCTTGTGGTTAGAGCACTAGACTGTCGATTGAGAGGACTTGTTCATCGTATTGGGTAAGGTAGCTCTGTGGTTAGAGCACTAGACTGTCGATCGAGAGGATTGTTGTTCATTGTATTGGGTAAGGTAGCTTTGTGGCTTGAACACTAGACTGACGATCGAGAGTTTATATTTGTTCGAGACCACCTGCTGTCGTTTCGAAACTTGGGAAATTTCATTCATCCCAGTTTGCCTGTGTATTTCGGAAGAGGCACAAAAAGCCGTTGGTCCCTTCTACCTGGTGTCTTTGCCAGAGGAAGTAAAAGATCCCACAGGGTAAATGTGTAAACTGAAAATAGGATGGGTACTGCATTAGCAGCTGTGCAAAGACAGAGAGCAGAGTGCTGAGAGCAGAGTATTACCTCTCAGGTAATGAGTAGAACTTGTGCAGAATGATGATGCTAGTTGTGCGTGCGTGTGTCATGCTTGTGTCTGTGTGTGCAGGAGTTGGTGCTGTACCCCAACAACAATGGCTGTATGGAAGACCTGCTGAAGGAGGCGAGGAAACATGTCCATCTCGACGCGACGGGCTCTAACAAGCTCAGGTAGGGCTAACTGAACATTTCAAGTCTACGTTCAACTTCTGCCATACTGCTGATGGCCCGATGCTCACATTACAAACAAATTGCAAGAATCCACTCTAAAGTAGCCTGAGATTGCATGTGGAAGAGGAAGCTATTAGACCATCAAGAGTCCAGAAATGTTATGTGTTTTTTAATAGTCACACTTAGCATTTATACAATTCTCGGTTTGGGTGTTCACACTGTTGAAATTATTTTTCTTACTGTTTTGTAGTGCTAGCCTATTTATACTTCTGCAGAGCTTCACGTTTGAGAACAACAGGCGAGCGATAAATCGCTCACCTGAATATGCCAAATTCATTTAGGCGAGCGATTTGTTAGTTTTTTTAATGTGTGGTGGCGCCACCATTTCCCATTCGGGTTCTGTCGTTGTCGCCATGAAATTTTAATTGGTACTTGTTGGCGCTATGACTTTTGTACAGCGAAATAAATGTTTACTTTAGTAAACCCCATACATTGCAATTTTGAATTGCAACATGGCATCGATCACAGTAGGCGTAGCCTGGGCAAGCCCAGTCCCTTAGCAGTGTGCCGTGTCCAGTGGCAGTGGCCACGACGTGGCACTGATGTGCAACTTCGCTTAGGCGGTTTGAAAATTGCAATTGAGATTCACAAATATGCCATGTATAAGAATCAGATGTATAGTCATAACTCATAAATGCAGCTTAGTAGGCAACACCATTATAAACTGGCATACTTTCATTGCACCATAATGCCAAACGCACAACTCAAACTCGGTGCGCAAAAATATGAATTTGTCATCCACACATGAAACAGTGAATCAATGTTAAGTGGTACCGGAGATGTGCGTTGTGAATTTATGTGTTCAGAGTAGTTGAAAGACGGAGTGGAACAATTAAAAAAAATTTCTTTTTCAATTTTTAATCAACTTTTACACTCCGTGTCAACTCAAATGCGTGTTCAATAGCTCAGATCCAGGTTATTATTTTCGATTCCCACTACAGCCTAGTCGGTCAGTCAGATCGTAGTGAAATATTGTTAATCCCTTATCTATTCCATAACTGTACACGTATACGTGTACTTTATTCAGTTCCACGTACAACAGTATGTGACATTTAAACATAATAAACATCGATGCTAGTCCACTCATTTGATAACTTCTTTATAAACCGAGCGGCCAGCACATCGTGGCTTCGATGGCGTTCTTGCAGTCTTGGTGCAGCGGGCTGCGATCGCCATCCCCGGTGACGGATGATACGTGAACTCCGAATATTGGAGTCCGAACACTGCGTTATAAAGAGGGTAGACTTTCCTAGTGAATCTAATACTCAAGAAACTCCTTGTCAAGACAAACACTTGCAGGCAGCGAGCGATTTTGCCAGTTGACGCGAGCGATAAATCGCTTCCTAGATTATTGATTTGTGCGAGCTCGCCTCAAACGTGATGCCCTGCTTATGCTACTAACACAAATTGCCAATTTCATTTTTATAATAGTAAGAAAGATATAGAGTACATGAGTGAACTTTGAAAGACCACGCTGAGTACATGCTCCAACAGAATAGATTGACACAACTAGATACTGTGGTAAGACATGCCTGGTTTGTACTAGACTTTAGCTTGAGTGTGTCCATGTTTCAGACTGCTGGAAATCATCAGCAACAAGATCTTTGCCATCCAGCCAGACAATGTCTTACTGGAGTGTATCACAAACTCAACGGGAACAAAAGTGTACCGCATTGAGGAGGTACCTCTCGATGAGGTAGACATTGGTGAGAACGAGGCACTGGTACCAGTCGCACACTTCCAGAAGGTAGTTCCTTTGTCACTTCCATATATTTTCAGTAGGTACTTCCTTTGTCACTTCGTATATATTTTGAGTAGATACTTCCTTTGTCTCATCTGTGCTTACCAAAGGTATTTGCTTTGTCTTTTCCGACCTTCTGCAAGTTAGTTCCTTTGTCTCTTCCAAACGTTCAGAGGGTACAACATTTCTCTTCCAAACTTTCAGAAGGTACTTCATTTGTATGTTCCAAACTTTCAGAAGGTACTTCCTTTGACTCTTCCAAACTTTCAGAAGGTACTTCATTTGTATGTTCCAAACTTTCAGAAGGTACTTCATTTGTCTTCCAATCTTTCAGAAGGTACTTTATTTGTATGTTCCAAACTTTCAGAAGGTACTTCCTTTGACTCTTCCAAACTTTTAATAGGTACTTCATTTGTCTCTTCCATACATCCAGTAATCACTTCTTTTTGTTTAAAATGTAATTATTCACATTATTGAAACATTGCTTGTTTAACCATTATTTCCCCCGGCAAAATACATTTCAAGTCACTGCATACAACGTTAACACAGTTATTTTATTTCCAGGAGATCTTCTCAACGTTTGGCACGCCATTTATGATTAAAATGAAGCATGTAAGTACTGTGTGTCATTTCATTTATATAAACCCAAAAGATTTTCAGACATGTTGATTTAAAGTTGATTTAAAATGTTCCTTGGGTACTCCAGGAAAATGTTTATTGTTTTAGCTTGTTATGTCTGGAATTATTAATTGCGTTTAGATGAAAGATTTATACATTTGTGAGTGAGATTGTGGTGTGGTGCGGTATGTGTGTAGTGGTGGTGGTGGTGGTGTGTGTGTGTACATATATGTATGTTTAAAGTAGCTCCTGTGTACACTAATATGTATTTTTGGGTTTCAGGGAGAACTGTTTGCTCAGGTGAAAGAAAGGATACAACACAAACTTGAAGTACCAGAGAAAGAATTTGAAAAGGTACCAGTGATCATTTCATAATAATTAACTATTTTGTGATGTTTTTGCATTGTCTGGCTATTAACAATCAGTAACATTTCTCTGTCAGTTTCTTGGATTTGGTCTATATGTTTACATTGTTTTCAATCATGGAACAAATGCTGGGATTTTGTTTATATCTTGTGCATGTGTAGGAACTTCTTGTCAATGTTTCCAGTTCAAGTTTGCTCTGGTTACAATGGGGAAACACACATACCTACCCGAGGACAGTGACTTCACGGTTGACCTGGCAGAGTTCCGGCCTCGGCCACTACAAGGTCAGTGTCTTGATAGCACCAGAACATTCCCTTTGACTTTTTCAACCCAGGCACTGCATGTTTTAACATGTTTAACTGTGGCTTACTCCACTATCCACCACTCGGTAGTTCTCAAGGAAAGATATAGTTGTTCACTTACATCAACCACTGTCTACAGCCAGGCACTCGTACACAGTTGTCTACAGCCAGGTACTCATACACAGTTGTCTACAGCCAGGTACTCATACACAGTTGTCTACAGCCAGGTACTCGTACACAGTTGTCTACAGCCAGGTACTCATACACAGTTGTCTACAGCCAGGTACTCGTACACAGCTGTCTACAGCCAGGTACTCATACACAGTTGTCTACAGCCAGGTACTCATACACAGTTGTCTACAGCCAGGTACTCGTACACAGCTGTCTACAGCCAGGTACTCATACACAGTTGTCTACAGCCAGGTACTCGTACACAGTTGTCTACAGCCAGGTACTCATACACAGCTGTCTACAGCCAGGTACTCATACACAGTTGTCTACAGCCAGGTACTCGTACACAGTTGTCTACAGCCAGGTACTCGTACACAGTTGTCTACAGCCAGGTACTCGTACACAGTTGTCTACAGCCAGGTACTCGTACACAGTTGTCTACAGCCAGGTACTCATACACAGTTGTCTACAGCCAGGTACTCATACACAGTTGTCTACAGCCAGGTACTCATACACAGTTGTCTACAGCCAGGTACTCATACACAGTTGTCTACAGCCAGGTACTCATACACAGTTGTCTACAGCCAGGTACTCGTACACAGTTGTCTACAGCCAGGTACTCATACACAGTTGTCTACAGCCAGGTACTCATACACAGTTGTCTACAGCCAGGTACTCATACACAGCTGTCTACAGCCAGGCACTCGTACACAGTTGTCTACAGCCAGGTACTCGTACACAGTTGTCTACAGCCAGGTACTCATACACAGTTGTCTACAGCCAGGTACTCGTACACAGTTGTCTACAGCCAGGTACTCGTACACAGTTGTCTACAGCCAGGTACTCGTACACAGTTGTCTACAGCCAGGTACTCATACACAGTTGTCTACAGCCAGGTACTCGTACACAGTTGTCTACAGCCAGGTACTCGTACACAGCTGTCTACAGCCAGGCACTCGTACACAGCTGTCTACAGCCAGGCACTCCTACACAGTTGTCTACAGCCAGGTACTCGTACACAGCTGTCTACAGCCAGGTACTCGTACACAGCTGTCTACAGCCAGGTACTCCTACACAGCTGTCTACAGCCAGGTACTCCTACACAGCTGTCTACAGCCAGGTACTCGTACACAGCTGTCTACAGCCAGGTACTCGTACACAGCTGTCTACAGCCAGGTACTCGTACACAGCTGTCTACAGCCAGGTACTCGTACACAGCTGTCTACAGCCAGGTACTCCTACACAGCTGTCTACAGCCAGGTACTCATACACAGTTGTCTACAGCCAGGTACTCATACACAGTTGTCTACAGCCAGGTACTCATACACAGTTGTCTACAGCCAGGTACTCATACACAGTTGTCTACAGCCAGGTACTCATACACAGCTGTCTACAGCCAGGTACTCATGTGTAAGGCTGAGTGAACTGAGGCAACATTGAGTGAACAAAACGTTCAAGTTTTGAAATTGTGGCAAGAATATATTAACCCCCACCTTCTTCATTCTGATCCAACGTTCCTAATCACAGCTACTATGGTGTACTGCTTGGATGTCCCCTAATATTAACTGTGTTTTGCCTACAGGAAGTGGTATGCAGACGAATCCATGGCTAGGTCTCGACCATGTGAACAAGGCACCAAAGAGGTCCCGCTACAGCTACTTGGAGAAGGCTATCAAGATCCACAACTGATACCGGTCTAGTGGCTGTTGTTCCAGCGATAAACCTGGCTGCCGTGCCCGACACCACGGAACGAATTCATGAACGACAATCGATGGACAGCTCATTCATAACATAGATTTGTCGTCATGAACAGATCGGTGGTGCCATTGCTAGTTGCATCAGTTCACCTTTGTCGATTTAATCGAACAGACTGGTCTATACGGTCGCCTGATGATCGCTAGCTCGTCGGTGTACTGCTCAGACAGGTGGCAGCACTGATGCATAGAGCCCACCACAATCGTTGCATTGTTTCACAACAAACTACACTAGGGAAGACCATACAATTCCTGATTTCTGAACTCTGACATGTTGCAGTACGCATTCTTTTTAAAATGATTGTATCTGCTATAATTAGATGTGATTTTTCACAAAAGACCTTACTGGTTTAATAAATGGAATATGTGATTTTGCTGCGTCGATTACAGTATTCTTCTCGTTGCCATGGCTAAGTTATGTACCATACGTGAGATTTTTGAAGCAGCTTCTGTATGCAAAGTAGTTTTCCAAACCAGCAAATCTGAAAGTTAATAAGAGAACATTGGTTGTTTTGACTGCAAAATTAACGTGATGTTGGATTAGATGAGTCACTTAATCAGTCATCTTATGGTACTTTAACTTTATGCAATTGCCACTCGACTGACTTGGTTCCAAACTTGAATAGACACACATCTGGTGGTTGCACGTGTACATGAAGTATTGTGGTTATTTAATAGAGGACTGTATAAACCCTGTTGTTGTTCATTGCCATTTGGCATTATAGACTTGCATGCATTTTATTGAATGCACAACGACAGCTTTATTGTGCAGGTGTTGATCACCTGCACAGTCATTATGTTAGGCATTTTATTTTTGTATATTTTTGCAGCACCGCCTTCACACCTGCAGTCGTACGGTGGCAAAAGCTGGCCGGAGTCGCGCTAAGAAATTGAACGCTGTCGCATAAGAAAACGTATAGGACACCGGGTGTATACACAAGTTTTGCACATTGTCAAAATAAAAAAAACAACTATACCAATTACAAACTGATGCTGGTTTTGAAACATTTGGAAACTGATTTTATTATTATTAACGGTCTTATGAATAATTGCTCAAAATGATGTTATTTATTCCCTGTTTAAAATGGTTTGCTGACTAAAACGGTGTACGTTTGCTGAATGTTTCGGGGGATGACGTTTTATGCTCGTTGTTTTTGGTTTTTGTAATTTTGCTTTGTTGATAATTAAAGTACGCTAAACAGTACGGAATGATGCTACACAGCAATATGTACATTAGGTAAATTAATTACAATTATTACTGCACACTGTAACTCAATGCAATTGTGGCGGTGTTTCAAGATAAGCTCGGCTCAACCACTAAGATTCTTATGCTTGCGTTAGTAAGACGTATAGTTATTGGAGTTGAACTTGCCAGGACATCATAGGTATAATCTGAATACATTGAATGGAGAAAATGAATCCCTTTCCTCAAGAGGTTATTTGATGAAAATCGTGGGAACTTCTTTCTTTCTTTCCAGCACTTGGCACGTTCTATAAATAGCTAGTCTGTATATATATGTATATGTTGTGGTTATCAGAATGTGAGTCTTATGAGGCCTCATTCAACTAGTCGGTCTTTTTCAGAACCTTGCGCCGACCTTTCTAAGCTTGGACTGAGGCACCAAGACTGGAAAAGTGTTGCTTAAAGAAGGTTGCCACTGTACTTGTTCTCATGTCCACAATGTATGTGACCATTCAGTTGAATGACTGTCAGGTGGAGGGTCACCGGTCTATAGTTGGAGACAGTCATCTGTCACATGAAGTATTTGCCTTCCCCGACTGTTGCTATGCGTGCCTGGGAGCAGCATGCCTGGGAGCAGTGTGTAGCATTATTCGTCAAATTAAAGTTTTGAAGACATTAAATAGCACTTAATACTGTAGTTGGTTTCTTGTATTTATTTTTATTTGTGCATTTAATTACAGGTGCAGAATTCAATTCAGCCCAGGCTATCGTGAGCTAACCCAGTATATATAGAGGCATTATCTTCTGGGCCACCCTGCAAAGTTTCCGAGTGGTCAGTCATTACACATTACGGCTAAGGCTAAAATAGTCACACATAGTAAGATTTATATTTGTATGTATTAACGCGTTTTGGCATATTCATTAAATGTTTGTTATTAACTAGGAAAATCAAAAGCGCATTCAGTACGGCCGTGCGATACTGGGGTGCAATACTAAAAGCGGTATTGAACGTTCGTGATATGAACCGAACTAGTTATTTGCGTCATGACGTGGCCATCGCTGGCGCGTGCAAAGACGAAGTCGAGCCGCCTGAATTTATAATAATGTAGATGCCCCGAGTATCGAGGAATTTACTCTACGTGTGGAATAACGTGCGGAGCGAGCACTTTTCCAGTTATTAAAAGGCAGCAATATGAAAGTTACGTTAAAAGTTAAAAACGAAAAAACCAATAATCTTAAATGTCAAAAGTTAAGAACTGTTAAAAACAATATCAATGATCTATTTGATGATTATGTGGTGCCCCATCCATTTCTTCAGTGAACACCTGAATGAAGGTAGGGATGTAGCTGATGATGTATTTACCGGTACACTGTTCGAGAGGCGGATTAATGATGGGAAGAAGGAGTGTATGTAGAACTGTACTGTCGGTGGGCACCATATGCTGGATTCACGTACATCCATGCTTTCTATGCTGTACAATAAACTATATGTTTGAAACGTATTGTCGGGCACTTTTTTTCTGCTTTCTTCCTTACCAGTTTAGTGACCCCCGACCTTACTTTACGGTTCACCATTGCTATTAATTATTCGCAGCGCACGTTAGATCACGACAAGTATTGTTTACGTCGTCGCGTATAAAATAACAAACGGACATTAATTGTGATTAACTACAATAGGGAATAGCAATGATATGATACATTGTGATTAACTACAATAGGGAATAGCAATGGTATGATACATTGTGATTAACTACAATAGGGAATAGCAATGGTATGATACATTTTGTTAACACGAATAATACATTTAATGTATACGTTGAACGAAATAATGCATCTAAAATGCTTTTCACGAAATATTATTTTAACTGAACATTGTAACAACTAGCCCCGGTCTCCCCTACTGGACGGCTGGGGAAGTAACTGAACATTGTAACAACTAGCCCCGGTCTCCCCTACCGGACGGCTGGGGAAGTAACTGAACATTGTAACAACTAGCCCCGGTCTCCCCTACCGGACGGCTGGGGAAGTAACTGAACATTGTAACAACTAGCCCCGGTCTCCCCTACCGGACGGCTGGGGAAGTAACTGAACATTGTAACAACTAGCCCCGGTCTCCCCTACCGGACGGCTGGGGAAGTAACTGAACATTGTAACAACTAGCCCCGGTCTCCCCTACCGGACGGCTGGGGAAGTAACTGAACATTGTAACAACTAGCCCCGGTCTCCCCTACCGGACGGCTGGGGAAGTAACTGAACATTGTAACAACTAGCCCCGGTCTCCCCTACCGGACGGCTGGGGAAGTAACTGAACATTGTAACAACTAGCCCCGGTCTCCCCTACTGGACGGCTGGGGAAGTAACTGAACATTGTAACAACTAGCCCCGGTCTCCCCTACCGGACGGCTGGGGAAGTAACTGAACATTGTAACAACTAGCCCCGGTCTCCCCTACCGGACGGCTGGGGAAGTAACTGAACATTGTAACAACTAGCCCCGGTCTCCCCTACCGGACGGCTGGAGAAGTAACTGAACATTGTAACAACTAGCCCCGGTCTCCCCTACCGGACGGCTGGGGAAGTAACTGAACATTGTAACAACTAGCCCCGGTCTCCCCTACTGGACGGCTGGGGAAGTAACTGAACATTGTAACAACTAGCCCCGGTCTCCCCTACCGGACGGCTGGGGAAGTAGCGCACATAATCGGAAGCGGCCTACGGTCTTGTCCGATTACTTGTGCTACTCCGCCACCGTCTCGTACGATTACTTGTGCTACTCCGCCACCGTCTCGTACGATTACTTGTGCTACTCCGCCACCGTCTCGTACGATTACTTGTGCTACTCCGCCACCGTCTCGTACGATTACTTGTGCTACTCCGCCACCGTCTCGTACGATTACTTGTGCTACTCCGCCACCGTCTCGTACGATTACTTGTGCTACTCCGCCACCGTCTCGTACGATTCACGGGCGATTCTCATCGCAAAGATGCCGTTTGTCAGTATGTCATACAATGAAAACAAATAGCAAAGGAGCTGGTTTCGTATGGTTCCTCGCGCTGTTCAAATGGACGGGGATTTACTTTTTTGCACCGGATAAACAGCCACTCGCCGTTTTATTAGTGTATACAAATACAATCATGTATACAAATGATTGCCCCAAATTGTATATGCAATATAACACGTATATGTAATAACATTTAAATTTTATTCATACCCGGTTTAGTACGTTTACGTAACTTGGAACAATAATAGAAAAGACGCATGGTGTTGCGAACAATTGTACGTAATTGTTCGCATAACGTTGCAAACAATTGTACGTAATAACTACGAAGGGTAATTCGATTGTTTGCAGAAAAGGTAATAGAGGGGTGAATTTCGAGAAAAAAATTATAGTGTTACCTTCTTGGGGTCGCAGATGAACCTCTGAACGTTTGGTGCCAGAGCTCGTTTAGGAGGAGTTGTATAACTAACTCACTCTAACTCGATTATAGTTAGATTGCAGTTGTACCAGAAATTGACGTTCTCCGTGACGAAAAGGAGATCGTTTAATTACAATGCACGTTCGACTTGCAAAAAAGACACTGATGACACTGATGCCGAAGAAGCCTTGTTGTGGTAGTAAGCCTATAGGCATTTTACGAAGAAGGTTACTAATGGGTTAAAATGAGCATTTGTTTCTATGGGGCTGGTTTTCTGTTAGCTTTCGTTAGATTCCCATCCGCAATAAACCCAGACGGCTTGTGGGTGACTGTAATCGGTCAATGTGTTTTTAGTTTATATTTTATTTAGACTTCATATATTTTATGAAAAGATGTAGGGTCAGGTGGGGCAAGTCGCCCTAACGCGAGAAACTGTTACCCCTCCATCTAACCATAAGGCTCGAAAATACGAATTTCGAGTCAGCCAGATGAAACCGTACATCACCGCGCCCATCGGGTTACAACATGGCTACAGCAGAAACGAAACGCGGTGAGCTATTCACATTAACATTAGATAATAATAAATAATAAAAATCGTCCTTACCGAAGTGGGACTATATACAATATCTACGGGAAACCGATACACAATATGTAAATGAATGCAATAACCTAATACGATTCTAGTAGTGGTATAAAAGAAATCATAATATTGCAAACGCCCAATTTCAAATCACAAAATGTATCTAAGATAATGAATTAGATCATTCATAGCACATATACGATATTTACCGTAAGGATTATTTCCTGCGTACGATTTCTCTTTAAGGGGGGCTCCTTGACCCACTCTACCTTATGATGCAATAGTGTAACGTTTCATGCATATTCGCATGTATCTAGATCGAGGTGAAAGTTGTTTGTCTGATCATAGCAGATCGTTTGAATCCAAAGCATGCAGAACTGGTTCGAACTATTGGCAATGCAGACGTACGTGTCGTTATATACTTAATACAGAGAGACCATCGCAATAAACAAACTATAACTTAATAAGACTTTCATCAAAAGCAGCAACTTCCAGATGGTAAATGGAAACCGAAGCAACTGGCTTATCGAGAAACCAACATGCTTCATCTATGTATAGCCCTCCCTGACCATGCAGTTTCAATTTTACTTTTAAACATTACACTGCTAGCATTAACGCTCGTTTCCAGGAATGTTTTTTGATCGCTAGATGGCGTCCGTGTATAAACGCAATGCATGGCGAGAATGATTATCGATGGAAGTACATTTATTATTGTACTTCAAATGAGAGAGTTGGAAAGAATTTGTTTCAGCAAAGAATACATCGTACCAGCCATGACGCTTACTGGTATTAAGCACAACATTAAAATCACAATGCTAGCATCGGAACGTAAACATCAGCTAGCTTGACGTTTGAATAACTTTAAACGCGATTAATTATGCGTTGGCATACAATACAATACAATACAATACAATACAATACAATACAATACAATACAATACAATACAATACAATACAATACAATACAACACAATAGCGAACACTTCTATAGCGCCAATATCCCCAGAAACCCGAGCTCAGCAGCGCACGAATGCCAAAGTGTTAGGCAAATCTTAATCCCAATTCAATTCCGAATCGTCAACAGTGATGGTATTTCGCTGATTGTTTCATCGCACGGCAACCACGGCAACCACGGCAACCACGGCAACAGATTCGTCGCGCGAATTACGTGTTCTACGTCCATCGAAAATTTCACACGATTTCACTTTTATGTTAGTGTTATATTATGCACCAGAGGCGCCACTGGTTATTCCGGGTAGCGTCTATTATTAGATAATCGGTACCATGTGTCCTCTACGAGAATGCGTACTTTCTCATAACCAACCTGCATTGTTCCCTAACTAATGCTGATTTGTGCTGTCTGGTTCCACTACATTTTTTAAGTTTAAAGACACTATTTATAATTGCTTACTTGCTTATCCTCTTCATGTCGTGTGGCACATAAGGCTCGTACAAGATCTCGCCAGATCTGTCTTGGACTCTCCTTGCTGCTGTGTCCCTAGGCAAAGTCAATCGCCATACAATTTTTTCTATCTGGCTGTTGCTGTTGTAAGGCGAAGTTCTCGCTCGGCGGAAACGTAAGTATTTTCATGAAACGTGAAACCTTACAAAAACGCCATAAACAGAGCAATAAACACGTCTTTCGTGTCTGTATGCATTCTTATATGTATATCACTAAAGTTACCTGACAATAACCATGTAAAAGTGTGAAATTATTACCTTTTTGTCAGAACGCATTTGCTTGTCAAAATGTTTATATAACCGGATGTTGTTGTGAGCGAGATTACCAAACGGGATTCTCGTAGATCAATGTAAGGTCACGCTAAGAATTGCCGTCTGCTGGCCAAACAGCTACATCATTAATCATCCCCCTATAAACGACTAACTTACTAACGGGTGTTTTATTTATGTCTGTGCTGCTGACCCACTCTGGCCTCATTCTACACGAAATCGCGTTTGATCATGTGACCCAAAGGCAGCATCACGTGCACAGTATGGCGGCTATTTATGAATTTTTTTCTGTGTGACCGATAAATGTATTCATGAATAATTATTTGGAGTACATTTCTTCAGTTTCTTGACTCCCAAGTGTCGGTTGTATGTCACGGAATACACATGTGAAACGGTTAGTGCGTATCGGTGTTAAAACTTATTAAGTTATTAGCTCCGTAGCCATTTGGCTACGGAAAGTCCAATTTGGCGCTTACAAAAATCCCACCGGGGACGTCCGCCCTTAAGCTCAAGAGTGGGGCGGACGAGTCTGAATACTGTGCCCCATGCCAACCCAGTAGCCTTCAGTCCTTCTTCCATTGTTCGTCGCCACGTTGTTTTCGGCATGCCTCTTTTTCTGTTTCCTTCTGGTGTCCAGATTAGCGCTGTATTTTATATCTACAATATTTCTAATAAAATCTTCATAACCGTTCAATATTTTGAAAACTTATGTTCGGTCTCCTCGTAGCCTACTAGTGTTAATGTTGTCAAACCACATTCTATCGAGAAATAAGTCAGAGAATTACAGACCAGTGAGTTTAACGTCAGTGATTTGTAAATTATTAGAAAGGTTAATTAAAGACCATATGGTGGACTTCCTCGTTAAGCATAAATTATTAAATTCATCTCAACATGGATTCCTTAAAGCGAGGTCATGCTTAACAAATATGTTATGTTTTTTGGAAGAAATCACTAAGTGGATAGACATGGGATCGCCAGTAGATATTATCTACTTAGATTTTCAGAAAGCTTTTGACAAAGTGCCACATCAAAGATTGCTACTTAAATTAAAAGCCCATGGTATCGGGGATAGCATAACTGACTGGATAGAACAATGGCTGACTGACAGAAGACAACGAGTTGTAGTAGATGGCGAAGTTTCAAATTGGAAATCGGTTTTGAGTGGGGTACCTCAAGGATCAGTATTAGGACCTATATTATTCTTAATTTATATCAATGACTTGGACGAGAGTATAACAAGTAACGTACTGAAATTTGCGGATGACACAAAACTGTTTAGAAAGGTTAATACTGATGGTGATAAACAACATTTACAAAACGATCTAGACAGATTAGTGAAATGGTCTGAGAAATGGCAGATGCTGTTCAATTTTGGGAAATGTAAATGCCTACATACAGGACATGGGAACTTGAATGTAAACTATAAAATGGGAGCTACTGTTCTTGGTACTACTGTAAAAGAAAAGGACTTAGGAGTTACAATAAGCGCTGATATGAAAGTTTCAGAGCAGTGTGGTATTGCAGCTTCAAAGGGTAATCAAATTCTTGGATTGATTAGAAGAAACATAACATATAAGGGAAAAAAGTTAATTATACCTCTTTATAAAGCAATAGTTAGACCTCATTTAGAATACTGTATACAAGCATGGAGACCATATCGTAAGAAGGATATAGATACGCTTGAACGCATACAAAGGAGAGCAACTAAAATGATTCCAGAACTTAGAGACCTTAGTTATGAAGAACGCCTGAAAGAATGTGGTTTAACAACTCTAGAGACAAGGAGGTTAAGAGGAGATCAGATTGAAGTTTTTAAGATATTGAATGGGTATGAAAATATTGATAGAAATATGTTTTTCTCACTCAAGAAGGATAGCAGAACTAGAGGACATGAGGTAAAATTAGTAAAGGATCAATGTAGATTGGACATCAGGAAGCACTCGTTCTCACAGAGGACAATAAATGAATGGAACAAACTGTCTACAGATTGTGTAACTGCTAGCAGCGTGAATATGTTTAAAAACAAGGTTGACACATATATCAGGAGGGCGGGTTATAAGTAGGTGAACATTGTTGGACTCTCGATAAGCCAATGGCTTCCTTGTCCACTTGCCATCTGGGCCTTTGGCTTGGATGGCAAATCTTGTTAAATCTTGTTAAATCTATTTAGCGTCTTTCATAACTAAGGTCCCTCAATTCTGGAATAAGTTTACTTGCTCTTCGATGTATTCTTCCTTATTGATATATGTCCTTCTTACGACATGGCCTCCACGCTTGCTTGCAATATTCAGAATGAAGCCTAAATATTGCTTTATACAGGGGTATAATTAGCTGTTTTTCGTTGTGATATTTCTCATATTTAGCAGTATAATTTGATTACCATTTGAAGGCTTTTCTCTGAAACATTCGTGTCAGCACTGGCTGTTACTTCTAAATCCTTTCTTTTATGGTTATGCATAGCGCCTACCATAGGGCCTACATTAGGGCCTACCATAGGGCCTACCATAGGGCCTACCATAGGGCCTACCATAGTATCCCTAATGTTATATTCTTCCATGTTTCCATGTCCTATGTGTTGGACCGTACGTAGCAACATGAGGCCGTACGTAGCAACATGAGGCCGTACGTAGCAACACGAGGCCGTACGTAGCAACACGAGGCCGTACGTAGCAACACGAGGCCGTACGTAGCAACATGAGGCCGTACGTAGCAACACGAGGCCGTACGTAGCAATACGAGGCCGTACGTAGCAACACGAGGCCGTACGTAGCAACACGAGGCCGTACGTAGCAACACGAGGCCGTACGTAGCAACACGAGGCCGTACGTAGCAACACGAGGCCGTACGTAGCAACACGAGGCCGTACGTAGCAACACGAGGCCGTACGTAGCAACATGAGGCCGTACGTAGCAACAAGAGGCCGTACGTAGCAACACGAGGCCGTACGTAGCAACATGAGGCCGTACGTAGCAACATGAGGCCGTACGTAGCAACACGAGGCCGTACGTAGCAACACGAGGCCGTACGTAGCAACATGAGGCCGTACGTAGCAACATGAGGCCGTACGTAGCAACATGAGGCCGTACGTAGCAACACGAGGCCGTACGTAGCAACACGAGGCCGTACGTAGCAACATGAGGCCGTACGTAGCAACATGAGGCCGTACGTAGCAACATGAGGCCGTACGTAGCAACACGAGGCCGTACGTAGCAACACGAGGCCGTACGTAGCAACATGAGGCCGTACGTAGCAACACGAGGCCGTACGTAGCAACATGAGGCCGTACGTAGCAACATGAGGCCGTACAGGCCAACATATGTCGATAACTAACACCTGACAAAAATAGTGGTGAAAACTAGAGCAGATTGATTTATCAAGTGCAATAGAGAGTATAAATATGTCAAGGCATCCACATGCTTGGTTATTTTCTTGGAGACAATAGATATGTGCAAGTATAGTAATATATATTTAAAAAAAAATTATAATCACATATTCCAGGGATGTTAATTTTTTATAGTTGAGGTAGTGGGGTGATCCTAATCCAAGACGGCGGCTTCTATCCCCAGTTCCGACTAGTAATTATTCTTGTTTCCCTTGTACGTGTTCTATTTAGTAGATGTTCTATAAGCAGTCGAAAGACTCGCCCAGCGAGACTAGACTTGTCTAGGCTAAATTCCACGAGGTCATAAGGAAGTATAAAAGCATATATGATACAACCTTTAGGAGTCTAATAATGCATCTGTCCAATGCACCATGTGTCTCAATGTGTGGGGATTATTTTTAATTTATATGTACACTACCGATACACACAAAGTACTAAGCAAAACTAAACTTAATATCTTTTATTTTGTGAGAGCTGTGTCAATGTTACATGTTTGCAATTTTTTAATACTCGCACACGTTTTTCAAGCATTACTTTTACAAGGGAACATAGTAGTTAAGTTGATTTATACTGAAATTCCGGGTAAATGTGGCAGAGTGACCCAAATACAAGGTCCAGAAAAATGCAACGCATGATGGCGCCACCTCACGGATTCTGGGTAAACACACCACCTAGTGGTCGCTTGCTCCTGCCGATCGTCTCGGTTCTAGCGCCGTGTACCAAAACCTTACCGTTTATTTTAGCTTAAACTAGAACTCCATCCTCAACTGATTTAGCCTATGGCGAATGCGGTTCGTTAATGTCAAAATGTTTAGTGCGTGAAAAGTAACATCCACAATCGATTTAATAAAAATCGTATTTTTTTCAAATCATCGAAATAATTTACTGTAGTTGTTAGACCTGTAAGGCTAAGAAAATACTAGATATCCAAAATGGTAACCACTTTCATCCATTCGCCGATCACATGACAAAGCTACGAAATTTCACCAAGCGTGAAATTCGTGAGTTTCCAGCGTTTCAATGTTCACTTCAATTAATGTTTGACCAAACATTAAGTAATGTAATAGTTGGTCTGATGATATCATGAAAAGCATGTTGCAGTGAATACTGGGTAGAATTGAAATTTTGCAAAACGAATTTGAATTGAGACTAGTGAAAAAAATTTATCGAGGAGGAACCTTTAAACAATGGTTACTTTCGCACCTAGTCATGAACTCTTAAGCAAGTACGAATTAATATAAGCTGTCACAAAAGGTGACAATAAAAGTAAGGTGATTCAACAAATATGTTTATGTTGTAAAATCAGGAATGAAATGATGTATAGGCCTGTTTCATATGGTTCAGGTAAGTAAGAGAGTAAGTAAGAGAGTAAGTAAGAGAGTAAGTAAGAGAGTAAGTAAGAGAGTAAGTAAGAGAGTAAGTAAGAGAGTAAGTAAGAAAGTAAGTAAGAGAGTAAGTAAGAGAGTAAGTAAGAGAGTAAGTAAGAGAGTAAGTAAGAGAGTAAGTAAGAGAGTAAGTAAGAGAGTAAGTAAGAGAGTAAGTAAGAGAGTAAGTAAGAGAGTGTCCACAGGCTACGGTATCTTTCTTCTCCAGGTGCCATGTCTGGTGATGTTGGCGATCACGGCCCTACACACACTTCTTCTCCAGGTGCCATGTCTGGTGATGTTGGCGATCACGGCCCTACACACACTTCTTCTCCAGGTGCCATGTCTGGTGATGTTGGCGATCACGGCCCTACACACACTTCTTCTCCAGGTGCCATGTCTGGTGATGTTGGCGATCACGGCCCTACACACACTTCTTCTCCAGGTGTCATGTCTGGTGATGTTGGCGATCACGGCCCTACACACACTTCTTCTCCAGGTGCCATGTCTGGTGATGTTGGCGATCACGGCCCTACACACACTTCTTCTCCAGGTGCCATGTCTGGTGATGTTGGCGATCACGGCCCTACACACACTTCTTCTCCAGGTGTCATGTCTGGTGATGTTGGCGATCACGGCCCTACACACACTTCTTCTCCAGGTGCCATGTCTGGTGATGTTGGCGATCACGGCCCTACACACACTTCTTCTCCAGGTGCCATGTCTGGTGATGTTGGCGATCACGGCCCTACACACACTTCTTCTCCAGGTGCCATGTCTGGTGATGTTGGCGATCACGGCCCTACACACACTTCTTCTCCAGGTGCCATGTCTGGTGATGTTGGCGATCACGGCCCTACACACCATTCTTCTCCAGGTGCCATGTCTGGTGATGTTGGCGATCACGGCCCTACACACCATTCTTCTCCAGGTGCCATGTCTGGTGATGTTGGCGATCACGGCCCTACACACAATTCTTCTCCAGGTGCCATGTCTGGTGATGTTGGCGATCACGGCCCTACACACAATTCTTCTCCAGGTGCCATGTCTGGTGATGTTGGCGATCACGGCCCTACACACCATTCTTCTCCAGGTGCCATGTCTGGTGATGTTGGCGATCACGGCCCTACACACAATTCTTCTCCAGGTGCCATGTCTGGTGATGTTGGCGATCAATTGCAATTGTAGAACTTGCAACTGTAGAACTTGCAACTGTAGAACTTGCAACTATTTTGCATTCGCCCGAGGAACCGTACGTCTGTTGCTACTAATGTACAGTATAATATAGGCGGCGGAACAATGTGCCATATTGACTTCTCCACGTTTTGTTGATTGTATTTTTGTTCAGATTGGTCAATTTCACACTCCAGTACATTACATTGTGTCATTAGACTTTATTACATTAGCTTCTTATACAGCTGATATGTTTTAATGATTAGAAACATCATATTCCTGTTAAACGTTTGATCAAACTGAATGACCAAATATATAGAAATCACAACAAACGTAGACGTCTACACGCAACAGCAACCAAAAACGTAGACGTTTACACGCAACAGCAACCAAAAACGTAGACGTCTACACGCAACAGCAACCAAAAACAGCTACTTCATTGTTACATAACTTTTAGCGAATGGTAATCGTTCACAATGGTCGATTTAAAGTCATTCCATAATGTCTCGCATCGTGACGGGAATCCTTAAGCGTCAACAGGGCGTGTACGTCATAGTGACGTCACAGTCTACACTCGGGTACGAAAGTCCACAGACGCACACAAAATGGACCATCCCGATTAATTCTACGCAACTGTCACTTGTTTTTTATTGACAGTAACTAAAAACCTTAATGGTTTGTAATTAAATAATTTATTATAAATATATATATATTCACATAACTTAACACGTGCGGCCCCGCGCCGTATGCATTACCCAAAGTCTACAAAGCTTACAAAGTTTATTTTCTTCGACACATAAAACAACATGTAACATATGAACATTTAACGTGTTTAAAAGACGGGGATTGAGAAGGACAACGACATCTACAGTTCTCGTCGTCCAGGGCGCTCTCCTTCTCGGGGACGAAGGCGAAACTTTATGACGTAACAGATTCTTGTCACGTGTCGTTCATTTAATTGTCATCATCGTGACGAATTCTGAAAGTGGAAGTATTGGTCGTCAGATTCGTGCCCGTTCGTTGAATGTTGTTGCTTCATAACAAATGCACAATCATTATGTGATGCTGTTAGTTGTTAAGATATCACACAGACAAAATCGAAGAGAAATACTGCATCTTAATTAATAGGAACATTAAGCAACGTGTTCAACCATGCTCTGTTATTTGGGCCTTAGTGGGCGTTTAATGTTAAGTTACAATCGAAGTTCCTTCAAAATAATGTGGATTTAAGAACGTTCTTGGTCGCTGTAGGGAAACGATTGGATGGACATTTTCCGTGCAATCATGCGCGTTCGAATAACCGAAATGCCGATTCTATTTACCCCAATCATCGACAGTTCGGCAACATGGGTGTTGCCGCCAAATTATTGTTTACATTTAACGTAAAAATAGCTATATTATTACGCATTTCGTTTTCTTGACAGATAACGTGATTTTGAAAATATTTCTTGGTTCAGTTTTGACACGAATCATCTCGTGTTTGGAAGATAACTAAATATTAAAAAAATACTCGAACAAGACCAAGACAGGAAGGCGTTCCTGTTTAGAAGCACACACAACGACCGCGTGCACAAAAACGGTTAGCATACGCATACATTGTCCCAGCATGCAGTTGGAGGCGCTTCACCGAGACGTGTCATGGTCGGGTGGAATGCATGAATTGTCCGACGCCACCGCACAGTGAATAACGATATTGTGACGACGGCCATTGTTAGTAGTTATTCCGCGCTTTCGACTAAATATCGGCCTCGCGAATGAGCTAAAATCTGAAACAAAAGATTTATATGTATCACACAAGCACACCAAACCAGGACCGGTTGCGCTTTTAAAACCTCTAGAGACTTCGATCAATTTCTTCTATTTCGAGCGAGATAACCTTTTTACTTTTTACCGACTGAGTGTGTGCGTGTGCGTGTGCGTGTGCGTGTGCGTGTGCGTGTGCGTGTGCGTGTGCGTGTGCGTGTGCGTGTGCGTGTGCGTGTGCGTGTGCGTGTGCGTGTGCGTGTGCGTGTGCGTGTGCGTGTGCGTGTGCGTGTGCGTGTGCGTGTGCGTGTGCGTGTGCGTGTGCGTGTGCGTGTGCGTGTGCGTGTGCGTGTGCGTGTGCGTGTGCGTGTGCGTGTGCGTGTGCGTGTGCGTGTGCGTGTGCGTGTGCGTGTGCGTGTGCGTGTGCGTGTGCGTGTGCGTGTGCGTGTGCGTGTGCGTACGAATGCATGCGATATACGTTCTGTTGTGATTTCAAGTTAAGTATCTTAGGGGCAGCGTCAACAGTTATAGAACCATATTTCATTGTATAGATTTGGTGCTATATTTATTATCTGCTGGCGTTAATAAGGCACATTCAGACGCAGTAACTGTCTCACGAATGAACTATGACATCTACGTTGTGAGATCGCTGATGACATTTCAGGTTCTAGGGAAACCGGTCTATAAAACACTGGCAAATACACGTAATCTAACCAAATGATAAAAATGAAGTATGACTATAGTAGGCACTATATCAGCTGCAGCGACAGGGTGATATGCCTAACCATTAGTTTCCTTGTGTTTTACGACGTCATCAGTCAGCCAATTGAGGCAGACATCGACAAGAAACAAGTCGTTAAATGCGCCACATTGAGTGCGTCGTGAACGGATCAATGAAAGAACACGAACAGGTTTGGCTTTGTGTCGCATAACTGAACACAAAGCAGTTTAGACGACACTGACAGACATCCATTCTATAAATAACACCTCTCAAGTGAGCGCATATCGCGTGCGTTGACGCGCCATTTCTGTGTTAGAATCATTGAATGGACACGCGTTTGCTATAATGACTGAGGAACGTTCAACGTGAATGTGTCGCTGGCGTAGAACCTGTCTGTGTTGTTACTCGTTTGGTTTGGCAACTGGCCTCAACTTGGAAGACGACGTCTGCGTGTATTAAACCTCAATTTTTTTTTTCGCAAATTCAAATTGAAATGCGATGTGGTTGTAGAGGTGCCAGACGTCCAGCTGGTCGCGAGATGGATGCAGCTCATATTTATTTTTCAATCTGGAGGAAATTAAATATAAACGAATGACGAATGACAATGCATCTGTGTTTCGCCGAAAGCGTGCAGCGTGACTTAATAACGGATGCACGTGAACGTGGGAAAGTTCATTAGCATGCAGGATCGTGCGTGTGCCGGGTCGCAGGCGAGCGATTAAGTGGATTAATTGTCTTCGGACAAGGGTCAGGCGGTTTCATACGTTAGTAACAATTAGCTAGTAGCAGGTGGACGCACAACACACGTGACACGAATTGACTTATCGTGAGTAGTAAATTGTTCTGTACACATATATAAAGAGTTATCTACCAACCAATATACCACATTGGAAGGTAAATTATTTAATTACTTTCTAAAAAGTGTTTACATATTTTACTCTCACACTATATCTTATTTTAAAATAGGACGACATGTGAAGTACTTTCGCATTACACTATAGTAATATGTCGTTACTATTTGTAATGCAATTTTGATGATGTGTCTTAAATGGTATGTTGATGCCCAGCATCATTTAATCATTGTCATTTAATAATAAAAAAAGATCTGATATACCCGGTTTACACCTTCTTTGTAGTCTGGATGATAAAAGTTAAAACCCCAGATATATGCAACGCTGTACTTAAATTAATGTTAACGAATGAACCCTCAAGAACGTGTCCTCTCACCGGGGTACCTACCCTCGTAGTTGACCTTGCCTGACCCCACGCCGGGGTACCCACCCTCGTAGTTGACCTTGCCTGACCCCACGCCGGGGTACCCACCCTCGTAGTTGACCATGCCTGGCCCCACGCCGGGGTACCCACCCTCGTAGTTGGCTATGCCTGGCCCCACGCCGGGGTACCCACCCTCGTAGTTGGCTATGCCTGGCCCCACGCCGGGGTACCCACCCTCGTAGTTGGCTATGCCTGGCCCCACGCCGGGGTACCCACCCTCGTAGTTGACCTGGCCTGACCCTAGGCCGGAGTACCCAATCTCGTAGTTGACCTTGCCTGACCCTAGGCCGGAGTACCCACCCTCGTAGTTGACCTTGCCTGACCCCATGCCGGAGTACCCACCCTCATAGTTGACCATGCCGTCGCCGTCGAGGTCTGCCTCCTTGATCATCTCGTCAACCTCCTCGTCCGTCAGTTTCTCGCCGAGGTTCGTCATGACGTGCCGCAGCTCGGCGGCGCTGATGAAGCCGTTGCCGTCCTTGTCGAAGACACGGAACGCCTCACGCAGCTCCTCCTCGCTGTCCGTCTCACGCATCTTCTTCGCCATCATGTTGAGGAACTCCTCGAAGTCTATCGTGCCGTTACCTGGAACCAGAAGACGAACTGTGAACAAGTGTAGGTGATTTAGAAGATTGGATTTAAACGAATTCTGAGACAAACTTTTTAACGAAATACATTATTAAGCGGAATATGGTAGATAAAGTTATAATAGTTATACTCATGAATTACCCAGTGGGAAGTGTAGCACGTTTATGTTAGTCATATAAAACAAGATCAGCACTATATAAGAACCATACGTCTAACATTTTATTCGGAAGGAGCGGTTTATATGCTCCAGGGTTAGAATCTACACTGATCACTGCAGAACGTGCGAATACGTGCAAACGACAAAAAAACGGGGTAGTTAATGGAGATGACCAGCTAGTGACCACGACAACCACCAACGACAATATTGGCGACAGCAAAATGACGCGTTGACAACCACGAACATTCATATTGACGTTTTTCGTTATTAGAAGCCTAGCGAAAAAACAACTGGTCGCAATCTCACGACATAGACACAGAATAGTTCAGGTGGAACACGTGTGCTCCGGGAAGTAGGGCTGTAGCAACATGGGTTGTAGCAACATGGGCTGTAGCAACATGGGTTGTCAATCCACGAATGCTGTAGCGTCTGTATTTTGCACATCAACGCAGATTACTTTCTACATCGCCCAATAAATGGGTCTCCGTGAACGTCATCAATGATATAGATATGCTAGAACGATTACAGACACAACTGATCACAGAACTGAAAGACGTTAGTTATGAAGAACGTCTAAAAGAATGTGGTCTAACAACTCTAGAGATTAGGAGATTAAGAGGAGATCAAATTGAAGTTTTTAATATACTGAACGGATATGAAAATATTGATATAAATATGTGTTTCTCACCTAAGATAGAACTATAGGACAGGAAGTAACGTCAGTGAAGGAACAGTGTAGATTAGTTATAGGAAAGTATTCAGTCTCACAGAGAACAAAGACTGAACGGAACACATTGTACAATTGACTGAACGGAACACATTGTACACATGACTTAACGGAACACAATGTACACACGACTGAATGGAACGCATTGTACAAATGACTGAACGGAACACACTGTACAACTGACTGAACGGAACACATTGTACAAACGACTGAACGGAAAACATTGTACAAATAACTGAACGGAACACATTGTACAAATGACTGAACGGAACACATTGTACAAATGCTAGCAGCGTGAATATGTTTAAGAACAAAATTGACAAATATCTCTGACGGCCGAGTTACATATAAACGTTATATAAAAAATGGTTGGGCTCCCGATAAGCCAATGGTTTCCTTTGTCCACTTGCCATCTCAGTTTTTTGCTTGTTAAATCTTGTTAATTCTGGCTAAATCTGGTTAAATCGTGTTAAATCAACGCGATGCTTCGGCGTTGTCGAAGCAATGGTTTAATTATAAATCCCATCTGAACCGTGGAAGACGAGGTGTTTACTAATTGTGTGCGGCTAAACGTGGGTGTAGAGCCGGATATCTGATATATGCGGCTCACAAGTGTGAAGTGCCTGCGACCAAAACTACCGCATATAACGTCATTCTACACGTGCCATAATCACGACATCATCACGATACGCTCTCTCTGATTAAGAGCACTACACTGAATACTAATTATACTTAGATTCTGTATAAAGGGATTAGGTCAGTTCTGTGCGTGTGTGCGTGCGTGCGTATGTGCGTGCGTACGTGTGTCGACTAGTATGCCAGGGGCCACGCCTGCCACACAGGACGTCATTCTACCTGTACTGCTGTCGTTGTCGAAACAACGCTATAAACATGAATTCTGTTGAATGGGCCGATCATTCCTTCATTAGCAACATTTCAACGAGGGCCTCCGTGTCTGTCGGGATTAGCGACATGCACACGCGCAGATGACAGAGCGATAACCACACATTAACTATTTATGGTATAATCTGTTCCCTTACTGTTTTTTCGCATTACAAGCTACACAGCTTTCCCAACTGCATAACGTGACCTGACTGCCTGACTGCAAGTCTGAGAAACACGATACATTCACGAGCAGTCGACGATTCTGTGAGAAGCTGGGGCAGGTTACTGGACGATGGCCTCTTAACTAATCAGGCGCACCTCTGTCACCGTCAATCACCGCAGTCAGAGGAACTTTCCTGTGCTAGGTAGACGTCCTGGGAGTTGATATTATTAGACCACCGAAATGGTTTGGAGCCATACTCCTGTCAACCAAAACGCACCGGTTTGGCCTGTTGCAACTTTGCTACCAGCAATGTAAGCAGGTCGTTGTTTCTATTTATTCGTTGCCTCTGGCAAAGAAACCACGACGCTGGCAGGTGGTTCTACCGCTTCTAGCATAGTACTAACGGCGCACCGACATTAACGAACCCTTCTGTGTATTGCCGAGAACACCCATTACCAGGGGAAGGATTTATGTGAATAACACCATTCTGTCAAATGATTTATAAAGAGCATAATTCGCATTTGCTGGCACGATTACGCGTTGAGAAATTGATAGTTTCATTTACTAAATTTTAGGGCAATAAATCAGAACATTTAGGGCAGTTATTTGTAACTCCTGTAATGATAGCAAAACAAAATTAAGAAGATGAAAGATAATAAATCACCTGGAGTTGATACCACCAAAACTGCTTAAGGAAATTGTTGAGCAAATACACCACTTGTAAAATTGTTGAACTTGTCACTAGAAGAAGGAATAGTTCCTTCAGAATGGAAAGAAGCAAACATTACGCCGCTATTTAAGAAGGGATCGAGGAAGAAGCCAGAAAATTACAGACCAGTGAGTTTAACATCAGTTGTATGTAAATTACTCGAAACATTAATTAGAGACCACATGGTGGAATTCCTTGTAAAACATAATTTAATAAATACATCTCAACATGGGTTCCTAAAAGCAAGGTCATGTCTAACCAATCTCTTATGTTTTTTTGAAGAAATTACGAAGTGGGTAGATGACGGGTGGCTTACACACAGAAGACAGAGAATAATAGTAGATGGTGAGATTTCAAACTGGAAATCGGTTTTGAGTGGGGTACCACAGGGATCAGTATTAGGCCCTATACTGTTTTTAATATATATAAATGATTTAGAAGATGACATATCTAGCAAAGTACTCAAATTTGCAGATGACACAAAAGTATTCAGAAAGGTTACTAATGATACAGATAAAGAAAGTTTAAAGGATGATCTAGATAAATTAGTTAAATGGTCAGAAAAATGGCAAATGTTGTTAAATTTTGGGAAGTGTAAATGTATACATATAGGACATGGAAACATGAACGAATAATATAAAATGGGGGATGCTGTACTAGGTAGAACCACACAAGAAAATAATATAAAATGGGGGATGTTGTACTAGGTAGAACCACACAAGAAAAGGATTCAGGAGTAACATTTAATGCTGATATGAAAGTTTCCGAGCAATGTGGGATTGCTGCTTCGAAATTATATCAAATTCTAGGGCTAATTAGAAGAACTATCATATATAAGGAGAAACAGCTAATTGTAATCCTGTACAAAGCAATAGTTAGACCACATTTGGAATATTGTATTCAAGCATGGAGGCCGTATCGTAACACGGACTTAGACAAGCTAGAAAGAATACAACGAAGAGCAACTAAAATGATTCCAGAATTGAGAGACCTTAGTTACGAAAGTCGCTTATTACAATGTGGTTTGACAACACTAGAGACCAGGAGACTAAGAGGAGACCAAATAGAAGTATTTAAAATAGTGAACGGTTATGAGGATGTTGCCAGGAATATTATGTTCTTCAAACTTAAAGAAGGCAGTAGAACCAGAGGACACAAAGCAGCATTAGTTAAGGAGCAGTGTAGCGTTGGACATGAGAAAGTACTCTTTCTCACAGAGGGTGATAAATGAATGGAACAAACTGCCAAATGATTGTGTTAATGCTAGTAGTGTGAATATGTTTAAAAATAGAATTGACAGATATTTGATATGGGCGCGATACCCATAGATGAGACAATTGTTGGACTCTCGATAAGCCAATGGCTTCCTTGTCCACTTGCCATGTGGAACTTGTTTGCGATGGCAATCTTGTTAAATCTAAATCTTGTTAAATGTTTGCGGAACTTGAATCACAATTGTAGACAAATAAAACAATTTTATGGTAGCAACATAACAAAGTCATTATAAATATCAGACTGCAGTATCAGACCTCGCAAACTGCCAAACAGCGCGCTGTACATAAAAGCAGCGTGCCTTACCGAATTCATTAATATTGTCATACAGGAAGTAGCTTCATCTAAATGGCAAATATTGGCGGATTTTATATGCTGCCCCCCCCCCTACAAGGCGGCTAATTTGAGTGGCGCATGCACTTACACACACACTTGTAAATGTTGTATACCCAGAAAGGACGTATTGCTGAAAAAGTAAATTGTTCTTACGGCCAATATTTGTTCCAGCCGATTATGTATGCGTACGTGCCAGCCGATTATGTATGTGTACGTGCCAGCCGATTAAGTATGTGTATGTGTATGTATTTGGAAGTACATTTGCGGTGGATTAAAACATAGCTATACAAATGTAGCAAATGATAATGGATGCCATGATATTTTATTGATTTATATTATTAATTTTTTCCAATTACACAAATCAGTAAAATGTAAACGTACGATGCGTAAAACGTACGGTGCGTCGTGAAGAGAAAGAGAAAAGAAAGAGAAGAGAAAGAGAAGAGAAAGAGAAAGAGAAGAGAAAGAGAAGAGAAAGAGAAGAGACGGAGAAGAGAAGACTTCGCTTACCATCGACGTCGACCTCGTTGATCATGTCCTGGAGTTCGTTCTCTGTCGGGTTCTGGCCGAGCGAGCGCATCACGACGCCCAGTTCGCCAGACGTGATTGTTCCATCTCCATTCTTGTCGAACAGGGAAAACGCTTCTTTGAACTCTGAAACACAAGATCGTTGACGTTGTGGACGTTGTTGACGTTGTTGACGTTGTTGACGTTGTTGACGTTGTTGACGTGCTGCTACCAAGCCGCAACTCTCCTGTCGTTACCCTCCTGCGTTAATGTCCGGTGTGTGTATCTGCGTGTGTTTGTGTGCGTGCGTGCATGCGTGTGTGTGTTTGTGTGTATGTGTATGTGTATGTGTGTATACGTATATATATATATATATATATATATATATATATATATATATATATATATATATATATATATATATATATATATATATATATATATATATATATATATATATATATATGTATGTATGTATGTATGTATATATATATATATATATATATGTGTGTGTGTGTGTGTGTGTGTGTGTGTGCGCGCGCGCGCGCGTGCGTGCGTGCGTGCGTGCGTGTGTGTGCGTGCGTGACAGCAAATTAAATGCAGTTAAAACAGAGTTTCTTATTATTGGTACACAAAAGCAGCGAGGTAAACTTGATTGTTTTTTTCCCGACACCTACGCTTAGCCAGAATTTCACCCGGCCGTCTCAGCACGGAATTTAGGAGTCACCTTTGATAATAATTTACATATTTGTGCTTTTATTACATTGGTGACCTTCATTGTATTCGCCGGTTTATGTATTTTGCTGTCGCCAAAACAATTGCAACTGCTCTTTTTAGCATGAAACTTGACTATTGCAATTCCCTTTATCAAAATATTGCTCTCAAGGACATCTTGATGTTTATACATGTTTCCAAAACACATACGTTATTGGAGTATATAGAAATTAAGTTCCAACATACGAAGTATTTTGTGCAGACATTTGTTGTACCGAACTGAAACTTTGTTTGGCATAAGACTTGAGACCAGATGTACCACAGGCCTACTCGACGTTTGCATGCAAACCGTTCCTTCATTCTCCTGCATTTTCCGTTTGAGCATCTTAAATAATTAGACCGTTGGCTGGATATGGTCAAGCACAACAGTTTCATATTCCATTGTTGGTCTTAACGACTGCGTAGCAAACGTCTTATTTCACTGTTTTAATTTATGTTTGGCAAATATTGATATAGTTACAACTTCACCTTCTATCCCTTGACCGGTCTGGTCGTAGGAGTGCCAAAGCAGATATAGTTTACTTTACTTTAAAATTATTAATAAAATATAATGTCCACAAATTGAATAGGCCTAAGTGTTTTACAGTAGCCCGAGCAGCGGGCCTCATAGAGACATAATCCGCGCTGAATCGGCAGGACCCGGCTTCGAGGCAGCAGCTATCGACGTCGTGCGCCAAAGTGATTCATTCGTGCTATATGAACTCAATTAATTGTCAACGAAAAACAGACACATGCGGCGGAATATTTTCGGGCAATGTTATTATCATTCAGCAGCATTTATTGCTCATGCAAGGTAAATCACCGATCTGGTTGCGATGTCATTGGACAACTGCGATTAGTAAACGCATTAATGCAGTTTCGTTGTCATTATCGGCGATTCAGATGCTGCGTAAGCTTACTGTGCCAATTACACATTTTGCCGAGAGGCGCAATTATTTCGACAACAAGAAAATTTATTCGGCGCATTCGCCGTAGACGATTATTCAGGAACACACGAAGTGATGCATAGAACAGTTGCATAAATACTGAATTCGTTAAGCTGACGGAATTAGATGGAGTTAGATGTACAGTGATCGACCACCAATGGTTGTTGAAATGCTGAATAACGTGTCTTAGGAGCAAAATTCCATAGAACTGTCGTTGAACGGTCTCGAGGTTGTGTTCTATGTTCACATACTTTCAACACAGAACATCGCCGGAAATCACAGGATGGAAGATGTTCATAACTAGACAACACTGAGATGTCAAGCGGGCTCGGAGATGGACCCAGCTTCCTTGTTAAGACAACGTTGAGATGAACCCAGCTTCCTTGTCAAGACAACATTAATATAAATCCAGCTTCCTTGTTAAGGTAACATTAGGTGAACAGTTTCCTTGTAAAGACAACTATGAGATGGACCCAACTTCCTTTTCAATATATAACATTAAGATGAATCCAGCTTCCGTGTCAAAACAACACTAACATGGACAAAGCTTCCTTGTATAGACAACACTGAGATTAACTCAGGTTCCTTGTCAAGACAATATTGAGATGGACCCGGGTTCTTTGTCAAGACAACACTGAGATGGACCCAGCTTCTTTGTCAAGACAACAGTGAGATGGACCCGGCTTCCGCGTCAAGACAACACTGAGATGGACCTGGCTTCCTTGGCAAGACAACACTGAGATGGACCTGGCTTCCTTGGCAAGACAACAGTGAGATGAACCCAGCTTCCTTGTCAAGATAATATTGAGATGGACCCGGCTTCCTTGGCAAGACAACACTGAGATGGACCCGGCTTCCGCGTCAAGACAACACTGAGATGGACCTGGCTTCTTTGTCAAGACAACAGTGAGATGGACCTGGCTTCCTTGGCAAGACAACACTGAGATGGACCTGGTTTCCTTGGCAAGACAACACTGAGATGAACCCAGCTTCCTTGTCAAGAGAATATTGAGATGGACCCGGCTTCCTAGAAAGCGCAGCTGCAAGAGAAACCATCCGAACAGAACAAGCCGCTTTACATCGCATTCGTTGATTTTACAAATGCGTTCGACTCGATCAGTTGCCCTTGTCTCTGGTGACTTCTCTCGAAATTTGGCTGCCCTGAAAAGTTCATATTGATGCTGCGGGCGTTTCAGGTGATGATTGACGGTGAGACGACGGATGCATTTCCTGTCGCACACGGAGTTAAACAAGGTTACGTCCTAACGTCGACACTGTTTACTCTGTTCTTGGCTGCAGTGCTCGAAGTTTCAAATCGTGACACCACCAAAGGCGTTTACATAACAACACGCTCCGAAGGAACGCTTTTCAATGTGCCCCGCCTCAAAGCGAAGACAAAGTACAACTGTGCTTTCGGGACCTTCTATACGCTGGCGATACAGGTTTTGTGTCACATTCTGAGGTTGATCTGCAAACGACACTTGACAGGTCTGCCGCCGCTTCTTTTGGACTCTCTATCAATGTTTGAAAAACTGAGGTCTTGCATCAACCCGCTCCTGGGACACCGTACATAGCAATGATGATCTTGCTCAACGGTACGCCACTTAACGTCGCTACCACTTTAAATACCTTGGGTGCACTGTCGCAAACGACTGCAGCCTCGACAAAGAACTGTCGGCTCGAATTCAGTCGACCTCTGCCGCGTTCGGACGACTACGCGAACGATTATGGAACAAACACAACAAGCTTGTAACAAAATGCAGGTCTATCGTGCTATCATCCTGTCATGTCTACCGTGCTATCATCCTGTCATGTCTACCGTGCTATTATCCTGTCATGTCTTCTGTACAGTTCAGAGACACACACGCTGTATAGACGTCATATTCAGCTATTGTCACATATACACCTACGTCACTTACGAGCCATCCTCGGAATCAGGTGGTCAGAACGGGTGACAAACAATGAAGTACTGCAACGTGCGGATATACCGAGCATCGAGGCGGCAACTTACCTGGACTTACCTGTACGTTGTACGGACGAATGACGACCGACTGCCTAAGGCAGTTCTGTACGGCGAGCTATAGCAGGCAAAGCGAAATATTGGAAGACGACACTTGCACTACATGGACTGCACAAAGCGACACCTCCACGCCGCCGATATCAACAAGAGGCACTGGGAGGAGATGGCGCACGATCGCAGTGCCTGGCGAACGGCCGTCAAAAAAGGAGCCGCAAAAGCCAAAACCAAAAGAGCAACCGATGCCGAAATCAAACGACAACGCCGCCATGAACGACAACGCCGCCATGAACGACAACGCCGCCATGAACGTGCGCTCGCGCTTGCAAATCGAACAGATCAGCAGCCAGAGTTCGCATGCCGATACTGCAAAAGGAAATTGGCGGCTCGTATTGGCCAACTATCCCGTGGAAGAGCTTACTATGTTAATGTCATACTCGAAACCGAGAAGACCGTCGATGAAAGTAATTTGTGTAGTCTTCATCCTTTCTGGTACGCCTATAAACCCTCCACATAGTTTGCTTGTACGCTATTTTTCTGATAGCTTCTTTTGACAAGTGTTTCTTTCTAGGCCGTTTTCCTGGTTTTTTCAAGGCAACAAATTGATCAACGATACTCTCAATTTCATTTCATATTTTAGAATGTTCCAACATTCAATTGTTGTCTTATTCCTCAGCGTGTTATTCCAATCTAGCTTTACTAAGTATTTTCTCGTATCTTTATATTTACCTTTGTGGAAGTTTCTCCTGTATTTTTTATATTTGTACTTTTTGATTTTACTTTGATGTCAAAATGTATTTGATTATGATCACTGTTACCAAATGGCTCATGTATTTTGACATTGTCCACTAATCTAATTTGTTAAGACAAAACTATATCTAATACATTCTCTCCCCTGGTTGGTAAGTAAGTAAAGCGTAAGGAAGCTATCCTGAATTAAAAGTAGAAACTGTTGGTTCTCACCCCCGTACTCTCTAGAGATTTCCATTGTATGTGTCCGTGGTTGAAATCTCCCATTATGATGTGTTCCCCTTTACTCACGAATTTCCTCTAACTATATTGCACCAAACAGCTTCATCGCAATTTGCTTCCCTTTCTAATTTAATTTCGTAAACCTGAATAGATTCTTTAATATATAAAATGACTCCCCACACTTCTTCCTATTCGTTGTCTCATAAACACTGCTTATCCCATCAGTCCTAATTCAGCATCTGATATGCCTTTTTTTGACCCATGATTCGGTTATTCAGAAAAGTTTTCCGGACATTTTGTTACAGGTTTGTATGTACTAGTGGCCTCATGTCCTGTTTGAGGCACTTCTAAGTAATCCCATGTGTTTAGCTACCAAAAGTATTTGTTATGCTTCCCATGCCACTGTCTACTGCTACTGATAGTTCATCAACAAACACTGCTGCACCCTTTCCACTAAGATGAAGCCCATCCCTCATTTACAATCCACAAATCCAACTTCCACTTCACCACATAGCTGCTGAACTAACATGTTAATTGCCATCCTCCTGCAATTTATATATCCCTGTCCCCTGCTTCCCATTACCGGTAGAATCCCTGAAAGAATTATCTGCTCAACCCGTGTCTGCTTAGGTCTTCTAACTAACTGCCTGTATTTCCTAACTTTGGCAGTTGCACCATCCCTCTCTGCGTTGTTTGTCTCTATGTGTACTAATATGGAACCTCCCTTGCCTGGACCCACGATTGAATGCTACCGCATTCAAACGTCTTGGTTTTTAAGGATCGCCATTTTTATTTGCCGTTCTCATCTGCGGTGAACGCATTTTTATTTGCCGTTCTCATCTGCGGTGAACGCATACCCGAGCAGACGTGAAATCAGTTGAGACAACCAAAATAACATGTGCCGCGAACGGGCTCGTGTGCGACAAATATATCGATTTTACCGTAAAAATGAACAATTATGAAGGTTATACGAAGCGGGAAACGTTGTCATAAAAGCGGGAAGCGGGAACAAGGCATAAAAGCGGTACTTCCCGTCCGAAAGCGGTACTGTTGACCCTTAGGAATATGTTGCCAACATGTGTCACTCAAAAATAAACCTGATTCTGTCTCCGTGCTCAGCGAATCCTAACTTCACTGACATATGCACTACCAAAAAGCCCCTAAAAGAAATATTTGTTTGCATATAGCATAAATGTCGAATCCTCAAATATGCCAATTTTCCTGTTCACTAAATATATGTTTCAGGGCACAATAATGGGAAATTTAGTCTCGAAATTACATGCAATTCGTTCGTCTACCTAATGATGACCTGTTCCTCCTCTCCTGTGCACTTGTATACGGTGCTATGATGTGTGGTCGACAAGACAAAGGGCACAGGAATTACTGACACGATACAAACTATTTCCTGGAAGCTGGCGACAAATTCCCACTGTCAGTGTTTGCGCACGTCCGCCGCCACGTCAACACCGCTGAACAGAGCTTAACGAGACGTCATTATCTGGCCTTGGCCGGTGTGTCCTAGCTACACAGCATTCCTTGGCATACTTCCTCCGTGTGTGTAGACTTCCACCGTCGATATTATGCCTGTCGAGGTGGCTTAGACAATTACTTCCTCCGTGTGTGTAGACTACCACCGTCGATATTATACCTGTCGAGGAGGCTTAGACAATTACTTCCTCCGTGTGTGTAGACTACCACCGTCGATGTTATACCTGTCGAGGTGACTTAGACAATTACTTCTTCCGTGTGTGTAGACTACCACCGTCGATGTTATACCTGTCGAGGTGGCTTAGACAATTACTTCCTCCGTGTGTGTAGACTACCACCGTCGATGTTATACCTGTCGAGGAGGCTTAGACAATTACTTCCTCCGTGTGTGTAGACTACCACCGTCGATGTTATACCTGTCGAGGAGGCTTAGACAATTACTTCCTCCGTGTGTGTAGACTACCACCGTCGATGTTATACCTGTCGAGGAGGCTTAGACAATTACTTCCTCCGTGTGTGTAGACTACCACCGTCGATGTTATACCTGTCGAGGAGGCTTAGACAATTACTTCCTCCGTGTGTGTAGACTACCACCGTCGATGTTACACCTGTCGAGGAGGCTTAGACAATTACTTCCTCCGTGTGTGTAGACTACCACCGTCGATGTTACACCTGTCGAGGAGGCTTAGACAATTACTTCCTCCGTGTGTGTAGACTACCACCGTCGATGTTATACCTGTCGAGGTGGCTTAGACAATTACTTCCTCCGTGTGTGTAGACTACCACCGTCGATGTTATACCTGTCGAGGAGGCTTAGACAATTACTTCCTCCGTGTGTGTAGACTACCACCGTCGATGTTATACCTGTCGAGGAGGCTTAGACAATTACTTCCTCCGTGTGTGTAGACTTCCACCGTCGATATTATACCTGTCGAGGTGGCTTAGACAATTACTTTCTCCGTGTGTGTAGACTACCACCGTCGATGTTATACCTGTCGATGAGGCTTAGACAATTACTTCTCCGTGTGTGTAGACTACCACCGTCGATGTTATACCTGTCGAGGAGGCTTAGACAATTACTTCCTCCGTGTGTGTAGACTACCACCGTCGATGTTATACCTGTTGATGAGGCTTAGACAATTACTTCCTCCGTGTGTGTAGACTACCACCGTCGATGTTATACCTGTCGAGGTGGCTTAGACAATTATGACCGAAGCAATCATTTTAGTCTTGTATTCTTGGTTGGGTTGTTATAATAAAGATAGCGATAACAACGTGGTGTCTATGACACCACGTGTCGACAACACCACACCACGGTAACGGCGTGTTGTCGACGAAGATGATGCTGGTGACGATTATGACGAGGGAGTGGCACTGTTGCAACGGCAGTAGCAATAAACAAACAAACAAACAAACAAACAACATTAGTAACAAACAACAACATCAGTAACAAAAACAACATCAGTAACAAACAATGGCAGCAACATAAATAATTAGCTCAATGGACTAACAAAAGTAACAAAGAAAATGACAACAACCATAACATATGTTTTAGTAATGTCTTTTAATTTCGTATTGTCTTAATGCCATAACATGGATAAGCTATGTATACTCAGTCAAGTTTATCCTTTCTTTCTACGGATTTCGTTCTTCGACGTTTGTCGGCTCGTCTCTTTGGTCAGGCCCGGTCACCGGCCCCAGTCCGCGGATCCAGGATCTTTCGGTCGTAGCACCTCTCCCGAGCTGAGAGCATCTCGTTAGCCGTCACATCAAGCGGCTCCCGTAAATCAATGTCTCCCCATGGCCCGCGAATTGCTTGTCGAACATTCCTTCCTGAAGCATCCATCACTTTGGCCGGGATTCTAGGTAGGTACGTGCAATAGTGTATACGGGTTTTAATGAAAACACACACGCTGCACCGTATCCGTGATTGAGCGAACCATCTAAAAACTCGTGTAACAATTTGCATGTGTCACTGTTTAATTTTTTCCCGAGTTAACCTCAGAAAGCTTTAATTCTCTGTAGCCGCTTGTACAACTGCAGCGACGTCGACTATCGATTGCTTCACCACGTGCGGGCACGTTAATCCAGCTTTTCCCAAACAGAGCATTTTCAATGAAAACGTGATGACAAATTCGTGGAAAATATTCAATGGCATGAGAAAAAAATTACCCAAGTCTCAATGTACGTTAATGGAAAAAACTTGACTTGAAACTGGAGCGAAATACGTTTAGTCGTTATCGCATCAACAGTAAATTCGATACTATTACCACTGAGCAAGTGAAGCGACCTTGCCGTGAGGCCGAAACAGCTCAAGGTAACCTACTTCTACGATGTGCTGCTAAGATTAGAAAGGATGCCGTCGATTGACGGTACCGCTAGCTGACGCGCCAACATCAGCTACTGCAAAACAATTCCATTCCGATGAGTCGCGCTACAGACTTTATAAACAGATGAATCAAGCTGAATTTCGGTCAAATAGTAATGTCTGTTTGAAGGTCAAGCTCCACAACTACGTCTACTATGAATTTGGTGATAACAAACACGAGAAATAGAAAACAGTTGTGTCAACTGATTAAGATATTATTCAGTTCTTCGTCTCGTTAAGTATGCTATTGAAGCCCAACAATGATAAAAATCCGGGAGAAAACCGTGTAAACATCGATAAGTTATGTTGCATGAAACGTCGGAATATTAAATGGCGTAGTCGTATTTTACGACGTACGCCGAGAAATAATAAACATACGAAACGATAGGCGATCGCTCGTTTACAACAACCCCTGGTGAGGTAAAATTATACATCACAGTTTGGTTATCAGACATGACACGCGATGGATTGCGTGACAATTAAATACTTCATTCCTTACGATGCTATAACACAGAGAGATGTCATCGGTTCGTCCGCATCTCGAGTACGCGCGCTCCGCACAACAACATATCAACGAAATCGAGAAAAATCGTTTACACGGTTTCCCGGATTTGTATTAATGTTGGGCTTCTATCGCATCATCGTAATCACTCAAACACATGTCTGACATGTATAAGAGCAAACTCAATACAAATTGTGAGTGATTAATAGAAGTAAATACACCAACTAATATTTGGCTCGAGAAAGGCTGGAAAGCCACATTACACTTGACGAGACGAGGAACTTTTTCAATAGCTCAATCAGTTGACACAAGTGTTTTCTATTTCCCGTTTTTGTTGTCACAAAATTCACGTCAAAATCCGGCGTCCGACAAAATGTATCATGTCAGTTGTCTTCTTTAACATGGCCATCGACTGGACACTGGAGAATTTGACCAACCGACAGCAGACATGCATTCTTAACTCGAAGATCTAATCGATGCAAACGACCTCACCTTGTCATCTCACATCCGAGGCCAGGTACAGAGGAAAACAAACAACCCAGACAAACAAGTAATTTGTATTGGCATCACCATTAATGCTAAGAAGACAACATGTTGACAAACAACACCTTAAAACAGCAACAATCACGAACTTGAGTATGTCAACGAGTTCTCATACTTTGGTAGCAGCAGCAGCAGCAGCATCATCCTTCGAGTAAGTGCAGAAGAGGAGACAAAAGGAAAATATGTTTCCATTTGCAAAGCTACTTCCCTCATCAGTGTACTTCCGAAAGACTAAACTCAGAATATACCAGAGCTGTGTCCTCTCCCGTGCTCCTCTACGGCACACAGTGCTCTCCCGTGCTCCTCTACGGCACACAATGCTCTTCCGTGCTCCTCTATGGCACACAGTGCTATCCCGTGCTCCTCTATGGCACACAGTGCCCTCCCGTGCTCCTCTACGGCACACAATGCTCTCCCGTGCTCCTCTACGGCACACAGTGCTATCCCGTGCTCCTATATGGCACACAGTGCTCTCCCGTGCTCCTCTACGGCACACAATGCTCTCCCGTGCTCCTCTACGGCACACAGTGCTCCTCTACGGCACACAGTGCTCTCCCGTGCTCCTATATGGCACACAGTGCTCTCCCGTGCTCCTCTACGGCACACAGTGCTCTCCCGTGCTCCTCTACGACACACAGTACTCTCGCGTGCTCCTCTACGGCACACAGTGCTCTCCCGTGCTCCTCTACGGCACACAGTGCTCTCCCGTGCTCCTCTACGGCACAAAGTGCTCTCCCGTGCTCCTCTACGGCACACAGTGCTCTCCCGTGCTCCTCTACGGCACACAGTGCTCTCCCGTGCTCCTCTACGGCACACAGTGCTCTCCCGTGCTCCTCTACGGCATACAGTACTCTCGCGTGCTCCTCTACGGCACACAGTGCTCTCCCGTGCTCCTCTACGGCACACAGTACTCTCGCGTGCTCCTCTACGGCACACAGTGCTCTCCCTTGCTCCTCTACGGCACACAGTACTCTCGCGTGCTCCTCTACGGCACACAGTGCTCTCCCGTGCTCCTCTACGGCACACAGTGCTCTCGCGTGACGCAGTAAGACATTAATAGACTTACCAGTTCCCACAACACCTTCTTAAGGACGATACTGCAAGTGTATTGTCCTGAGACCACCTTCAACACTAGACTCCACCAAATAACAAAACATGAGAACATTTGGAGAAGGAGAAAATAGCTCGGACGTGCCTTCAGAATGACCAGTGACTTGTACCCCAGAATGACCAGTGACTTGTACCCCAGAATGACCAGTAACTTGTACCCCAGAACGGAAGACGAAATGGGGCAGAGCAAAACAATGTGGAGATAAACAATGGAAGAATACCTGAAGGCTGCTGGGCTGACATGGGACACAGCGGCAAGGACAGCCTAAGACAGAGGGAACTGAAGGCTGCTGGGGTGACATGAGGCAGAGTGACAAGGAGTGGCAGAGACAGAGGGAACTGAAGGCTGCTGGGTTGACATGGGACACAGCGGCAAGGACAGCCTAAGACAGAGGGAACTGAAGGCTGCTGGGTTGACATGGGACAGAGTGACAAGGAGTGGCAGAGACAGAGGGAACTGAAGGCTGCTGGGTTGATATGGGACATAGTGACAAGGAGTGGCAGAGACAGAGGGAACTGAAGGCTGCTGGGATGACATGGGGCAAAGTGACAAGGAGTGGCAGAGACAGAGGGAACTGAAGGCTGCTGGGCTGACATGGGGCAGAGTGATAAGGAGTGGCAGAAACAGATGGAACTGAAGGCTGCTGGGTTGACATGGGACAGAGTGACAAGGAGTGGCAGAGACAGAGGGAACTGAAGGCTGCTGGGTTGACATGGGACAGAGTGACAAGGAGTGGCAGAGACAGAGGGAACCGAAGGCTGCTGGGATGACATGGGGCAGAGTGACAAGGAGTGGCAGAGACAGAGGGAACTGAATGCTGTTGGGCTGACATGGGGCAGAGTGACAAGGAGTGGCAGAGACAGATGGAACTGAAGGCTGCTGGGCTGACATGGGGCAGAGTGACAAGGAGTGGCAGAGACAGAGGGAACTGCAGGCTGCTGGGCTGACATGGGACACAGCGGCAAGGACAGCCTAAGACAGAGGGAACTGAAGGCTGCTGGGGTGACATGGGGCAGAGTGACAAGAAGTGGCAGAGACAGAGGGAACTGAAGGCTGCTGGGTTGACATGGGGCACAGTGACAAGGAGTGGCAGAGACAGAGGGAACTGAAGGCTGCTGGGCTGACATGGGACACAGCGGCAAGGACAGCCTAAGACAGATGGAACTGAAGGCTGCTGGGGTGACATGGGGCAGAGTGACAAGGAGTGGCAGAGACAGAGGGAACTGAAGGCTGCTGGGTTGACATGGGGCACAGTGACAAGGAGTGGCAGAGACAGAGGGAACTGAAGGCTGCTGGGCTGACATGGGACACAGCGGCAAGGACAGCCTAAGACAGATGGAACTGAATGCTGCTGGGTTGACATGGGACAGAGTGACAAGGAGTGGCAGAGACAGAGGGAACTGAAGGCTGCTGGGATGACATGGGGCAGAGTGACAAGGAGTGGCAGAGACAGAGGGAACCGAAGGCTGCTGGGATGACATGGGGCAGAGTGACAAGAAGTGGCAGAGACAGAGGGAACTGAAGGCTGCTGGGTTGACATGGGGCAGAGTGACAAGGAGAGCCCAAGACAGAGGGAACCGAAGGCTGCTGGGCTGACGTGGGACACAGCGGCAAGGAGAGGCCAAGACAGAGGGAACTGACACGATGTTGTGCGAGCCTTATATGCCACCGCAGGGCACGAAGAGGATTAGTAAATGCTGCTGCACAGGGCGCCACTTGTAAACACCCAGTCCATACCTTTCTGGTGTCCGTCACTGCGTCGAGCGAAGTATCGGCCAACAGATTTTAACGAGACATGCAGCACTGTTCCTAGAGCCGATTTAGATGCCGTGGATCTGATCATCATTGCGAGCGCGGTTTTACGGACAGCGTGATCACCATGAAACACTGCCGCCGGCTGCTGAGGCGGATATAATGAAATATATACCTACTCGTCTTGTCCTATCATCATATTTTTGTATCTGAGGCAATCTTCGGCGAATCGTAAATAAGCGCATTATTGGCGTCCAATTAGGCATTAGGACAAAAGGGTGTGGTGATATCGATTAGTGCTTCCGAGAAAATCAACACGTCTTAATGAAGCAACGAATCGGACGTGTTCTATCTCTCCCTTATTACTGTAGGAAAAAAGTAAAACAAATCAACTTTATGACAAATTGTCGTGTTTAGATCATTTTAAACGTTGTTCTATTGAATCGTTAATAACATAAATTATCACATTATATCCCTTGATCCAGACGTTAATCTACCAGGAATCTGAAGAAGTACCTACATTAAAAACATCGGACAACGCCTAAAATGTGTAACTGTACGTGAAAGATGTGTAACTGTACGTGAAAGATGTGTAACTGAACGTGAAAGAGAAGACTCGAAATCGGAACTTGCTGCCTACATTTCACCGCATTGCTCGTTTGCTTTTTCTGTTGGTGGCGGATCCAAGAGGTCCATCCCCCGGGTTTCATTAAACTGTGCTATTGGCAGGCGCTCCATCTTTCTCTGACATAGATCAGTTCTCATTTCACATAAAAGCGTTGTCAATGTTCCCCGAAGACTTACTTCGTATCAAATGTCTTCTTTTTATGATGTTATGACACCAATATATTGACGGAGACGACCGCCTCTCTGCTGCTCCGGTTTATAAAAGCGTTTATTTAAAGCGAAACAAAAGTCATGGGTTTAGAGCTATGCACCTAAAAGGGAGTGCAACTAAAATAATGAATATCACGCCAGTGGTTCACTCAGAATGTGTTCTAAAAGTGGAAGATTCCGGTAATTTTTCCGACAGGTGACAGGTTAACCAGCGAGACCGATAAGCGCATGCGCAGTTCTATGAAAATCGGGTAACCTAGACTACCTGTGACGTATTTAATGAGGCCGCCGGCATACACATGACCAACGCAGTCTCAAAAACGTGGTATTTTGTCAGAGAGAGGACTATGGTTTAGTAAACGAAGGCCAACATATTGGACGCAAGCAGCATGGCCATATCATATTGGCATGCATAGGAATAGGTGTATACAAATAGATTTTCATTTGGCGAGTGAATTTTGCTAAACTCTGACACTCGTGACGTAGGGTTATCTGACAGTATGGCGCGGCCCATGACACTCGTGACGTAGGGTTATCTAATAGTATGGCGCGGCCCATGAAATTAAGATGCTCTGTATTCAACAAGGTTTTCCTAGTAAACCACTGGCATGATATTCTTATTTGTAATTGCAAACATTTTTGTTTAGTAACTCTTATAGGCCCCAAAACATGACGTTTGCGTAAGGTTTTTCGTGCATAGGGTTTAAAGTAATATCGAAACAGAAGCCAGTTTCTACATGCTATGATGTAGCAATGACCCGTTAAGAATTAGACCAGGTATGAAAGACTAATATCTTGTATGTAATAAAAGCTAATTAGTAGTGTCGATTCGCGTATTGTAAACTAAAATATACAACACAAAGATAATAAATCTGAAGCCACAGCGGCCGTTGGAGACTAGGGACGATGTGATCATCCATCACTAGTTTCATTATATTCACTACTCTGTCCGGAAATCGCGTTACGATGAAAAGTGTAGTCGCCAAGAAAGATACGAAGATGGAAAAGATGTGATGGAAATGAGACTGACAAAAAAGAACACCGGAGATGGAAAGGAAAAAAGAAGAGAAAAAGAACGGAAAGGCTGCCAGGAAACGAACAATTAGAAATTATCCAAACCCCTGTTACGGAATGTTCTGCTGATTAGAACCTGCCTAATGAAACACGCCCGGAGCATTTTCGCGGGCGGACGCGCATTTGTTACAGGTTAACACAATTAAGGAACACATTTAGAACAAACGCTATGGAAAAAGAACACTTCAGATTCAAATAACATTTCCCAACTGCCTAATTAAGCGAAAATCATTGAACGAGTTTTTTTATTGTTGCCAATGACAACGACGCCACGGAGCTCTCGCAGCTGCGGTCGTGGAAAAGTGACAGCTAAGTGTGGACGGGAACGAAATAGCTGACATCGTCACGGCCGCACCCGCAAATTCCCACCAACCGTAATTCACTATTGATTTCTTTGTAATGACGTGAAGGACGACGCAGGGCAATTCGCTTACAGCAACAATAAGGTTTGTGTAAAATCTCAATACTGTGTAAATAAAATTGTGTAGGTTTGGGGAATATGACATTGTTCTTGACACACTGGTGAATGGGATGTGAAATTAATTCTCTTTTTCGTGTAAATTAACGTTAACCCCCGGTGCGCTTCGCTTCGAATGTAAATACATTGTGGTGATTGTGTAAACTAGACCTTTTAATACATGTACTGGATTTTCGTGAGTATGCGTGGTTAGTTAAACACTATTTATTGACAAGTTTGCCATATTATTAAGATATATGAGGTGCGTGCGTGCGTGCGTGCGTGCGTGCGTGCGTGCGTGCGTGCGTGCGTGCGTGCGTGCGTGCGTGCGTGCGTGCGTGCGTGCGTGCGTGCGTGCGTGCGTGCGTGCGTCAGGAAGTGGGAGGTTCGTCCTAAGAATTGGTAGAAGGTGGGAGATTGGCCTCAGAAATACGTGGTTCGAGGTTAGCATAAAAAAGGTGGGAGGTATTGACACAAATAATATAAATAACATTACAAAATATATAAAAAGCATTACATCACAGCATTTCCACACAGCATTACCACACAGCATTACCACACAGCATTACCACACTTAATTACCACACGGCCTACGGCAGCAGTTGCATCGGGCCACGGATGTCCAAAGTTATTATTCGTCGTTCCATTGGTAGCGCTGTCCACCATATGTGGCGCACCACTGTTATATCTTATACATTGGTAGCGCTGTCCACCATATGTGGCGCACCACTGTTATATCTTATACATTGGTAGCGCTGTCCACCATATGTGGCGCACCACTGTTATATCTTATACATTGGTAGCGCTGTCCACCATATGTGGCGCACCACTGTTATATCTTATACATTGGTAGCGCTGTCCACCATATGTGGCGCACCACTGTTATATCTTATACATTGGTAGCGCTGTCCACCATATGTGGCGCACCACTGTTATATCTTATACATTGGTAGCGCTGTCCACCATATGTGGCGCACCACTGTTATATCTTATACATTGGTATCGCTGTCCACCATATGTGGCGCACCACTGTTATATCTTATACATTGGTAGCGCTGTCCACCATATGTGGCGCACCACTGTTATATCTTATACATTGGTAGCGCTGTCCACCATATGTGGCGCACCACTGTTATATCTTATACATTGGTAGCGCTGTCCACCATATGTGGCGCACCATTGTTATATCTTATACATTGGTAGCGCTGTCCACCATATGGGGCGCACCACTGTTATATCTTATACATTGGTGCGCTGTCTACCATATGTGGCGCACCACTGTTATATCTTATCCATTGGTAGCGCTGTCCACCATATGTGGCGCACCACTGTTATATCTTATACATTGGTAGCGCTGTCCACCATATGTGGCGCACCACTGTTATATCTTATACATTGGTAGCGCTGTCCATCATATGTGGCGCACCACTGTTATATGTTATACATTGGTAGCGCTGTCCACCATATGGGGCGCACCACTGTTATATCTTATACATTGGTGCGCTGTCTACCATATGTGGCGCACCACTGTTATATCTTATACATTGGTAGCGCTGTCCACTATATGTGGCGCACCACTGTTATATCTTATACATTGGTAGCGCTGTCCACCATATGTGGCGCACCACTGTTATATCTTATACATTGGTAGCGCTGTCCACCATATGGGGCGCACCACTGTTATATATTATACATTGGTGCGCTGTCTACCATATGTGGCGCACCACTGTTATATCTTATACATTGGTAGTGCTGTCCACCATATGTGGCGCACCACTGTTATATCTTATACATTGGTAGCGCTGTCCACCATATGTGGCGCACCACTGTTATATCTTATACATTGGTAGCGCTGTCCACCATATGGGGCGCACCACTGTTATATCTTATACATTGGTGCGCTGTCTACCATATGTGGCGCACAACTGTTATGTCTTATACATTGGTATCGCTGTCCACCATATGTGGCGCACCACTGTTATATCTTATACATTGGTAGCGCTGTCCACCATATGTGGCGCACCACTGTTATATCTTATACATTGGTATCGCTGTCCACCATATGTGGCGCACCACTGTTATATCTTATACATTGGTAGTGCTGTCCACCATATGGGGCGCACCACTGTTATATCTTATACATTGGTGTGCTGTCTACCATATGTGGCGCACAACTGTTATGTCTTATACATTGGTATCGCTGTCCACCATATGTGGCGCACCACTGTGATATCTTATACATTGGTGCGCTGTCTACCATATGTGGCGCACAACTGTTATGTCTTATACATTGGTATCGCTGTCCACCATATGTGGCGCACCACTGTTATATCTTATACATTGGTGCGCTGTCCACCATATGTGGCGCACCACTGTTACATCTCATACATTGGTGCGCTGTCCACCATATGTGGCGCACCACTGTTATATCTTATACATTGGTAGCGCTGTCCACCATATGGGGCGCACCACTGTTATATCTTATACATTGGTGCAACGTCCACCATATGTGGCGCACCACTGTTATATCTTATACACTGGTGCGTAGTGCACCATATGTGGCGCACCACTGTTATATCTTATACACTGGTGCGTAGTGCACCATATGTGGCGCACCACTGTTATATCTTATACACTGGTGCGCAGTGCACCATATGTGGCGCACCACTGTTATATCTTATACATTGGTGCGACGTCCACCATATGTGGCGCACCACTGTTATATCTTATACACTGGTGCGCAGTGCACCATATGTGGCACACCACTGTTATATCTTATACATTGGTGCGACGTCCACCATATGTGGCGCACCACTGTTATATCTTATACATTGGTGCGACGTCCACCATATGTGGCGCACCACTGTTATATCTTATACATTGGTGCGACGTCCACCATATGTGGCACACCACTGTTATATCTTATACACTGGTGCGCAGTGCACCATATGTGGCACACCACTGTTATACGTATCACATTCCATCTTGCGCGTAGTGTGCGAAGCGCATCTTGTGAAGGATTCGGGAACGATTATTGGTCATCGGATACATTATAGGAGTTTCTTCAAAATAATAATAATAACCTGTCAAAAGGCGTTCATTTATTTGCCATATTAATCGCTAATCGTTTTGTTATGACAGCCGTACATGGACGGCCACTCGTGAACCGCCCGCTGTCCGAGACCAGCCCACTACTCGTGAACCGCCCGCCGTCCGAGACCAGCCCACTACTCGTGAACCGCCCGCTGTCCGAGACCCGCCCGCCACTCGTGACTCGCCCGCCGTCCGAGACCCGCCCGCCACTCGTGACTCGCCCGCCGTCCGAGACCAGCCCACTACTCGTGAACCGCCCGCCGTCCGAGACCAGCCCACTACTCGTGAACCGCCCGCTGTCCGAGACCCGCCCGCCACTCGTGACTCGCCCGCCGCCCACACCAGCCCACTACTCCGTGACCTGCCCACCGCCCGAGATGTAATCAAGCCTACCGTAATGGGATGTTCTCCCCATTCCCAAAAAAGAAAATGCGTAATGCGGCGGCAAGGAACAAGGCAATCATACTGGCCTCTTCACCATACAAACAAAATAATCAATGGTTTATTAATAATAAACATAACAAATGATGATAAAGAAAATAGAAGCAGAAGCAAGCTCAGAAGAAAGCACGTGCTGTAGATGGCCCTGTGATTGAGCCCAAGAGAAAGAAAGCACGTGCTGTAGATGGCCCTGTGATTGTGCCCAAGAGAAAGAAAGCACGTGCTGTAGATGGCCTTGTGATTGAGCCCAAGAGAAAGAAAGCACGTGCTGTAGATGGCCCTCTGATTAAGCCCAAGAGAAAGAAAGCACGTGCTGTAGATGGCCCTCTGATTGAGCCCAAGAGAAAGAAAGCACGTGCTGTAGATGGCCTTGTGATTGAGCCCAAGAGAAAGAAAGCACGTGCTGTAGATGGCCCTCTGATTGAGCCCAAGAGAAAGAAAGCACGTGCTGTAGATGGCCCTCTGATTGAGCCCAAGAGAAAGAAAGCACGTGCTGTAGATGGCCTTGTGATTGAGCCCAAGAGAAAGAAAGCACGTGCTGTAGATGGCCCTCTGATTGAGCCCAAGAGAAAGAAAGCACGTGCTGTAGATGGCCCTCTGATTGAGCCCAAGAGAAAGAAAGTACGTGCTGTAGATGGCCCTCTGATTGAGCCCAAGAGAAAGAAAGCACGTGCTGTAGATGGCCCTCTGATTGAGCCCAAGAGAAAGAAAGCACGTGCTGTAGATGGCCCTCTGATTGAGCCCAAGAGAAAGAAAGCACGTGCTGTAGATTGCCCTCTGATTGAGCCCAAGAGAAAGAAAGCACGTGCTGTAGATGGCCCTCTGATTGAGCCCAAGAGAAAGAAAGCACGTGCTGTAGATGGCCCTCTGATTGAGCCCAAGAGAAAGAAAGCACGTGCTGTAGATGGCCCTCTGATTGAGCCCAAGAGAAAGAAAGCACGTGCTGTAGATGGCCTTGTGATTGAGCCCAAGAGAAAGAAAGCACGTGCTGTAGATGGCCCTCTGATTGAGCCCAAGAGAAAGAAAGCACGTGTTGTAGATGGCCCTCTGATTGAGCCCAAGAGAAAGAAAGCACGTGCTGTAGATGGCCCTCTGATTGAGCCCAAGAGAAAGAAAGCACGTGCTGTAGATGGCCCTCTGATTGAGCCCAAGAGAAAGAAAGCACGTGCTGTAGATGGCCTTGTGATTGAGCCCAAGAGAAAGAAAGCACGTGCTGTAGATGGCCTTGTGATTGAGCCCAAGAGAAAGAAAGCACGTGCTGTAGATGGCCCTCTGATTGAGCCCAAGAGAAAGAAAGCACGTGTTGTAGATGGCCCTCTGATTGAGCCCAAGAGAAAGAAAGCACGTGCTGTAGATGGCCCTCTGATTGAGCCCAAGAGAAAGAAAGCTGGAGAAGACCATCCTAGAAAACGAAGCGAAGATGACGACGATGACGACGATGACCAGTGTCCGTGCACTGTGTGTATAGAGCGTCCAGTCGCAGCAGGGAGCGGTGCACTGCGTGTATAGAGCGTCCAGTCGCAGCAGGGAGCGGTGCACTGTGTGTATAGAGCGTCCAGTTGCAGCAGGGAGCGGTGCACTGTGTGTCAGTCACTCCTAGTGGACCTTGTTACACCGTCACGACTGCGATTTCTATTAATGAAATTAACTCCTAATTATGTAATTTAACAAATAAACATGAACTGTGATCATAGGCTGGTTTTCTAATTGTGTCATCATGTTTGGTTTGTTTGTTTGTTTGTTTGTTTGTTTGTTTGTTTGTTTGTTTGTTTGAACATTACATCTAACCAAATAGGGTATATACATCGATGCTGGGAAAGTAGATTTAATGTTTTAATAAAATAAATACAAAATACAAAACATATAAGCCACGCATTATTGGGACAAAGCTCAACGTGATGGGGGGGGGGGGTGCGCTTTGCCCCACATGTCGATATTTGCGACCCGTGCAGGACAGCCTCTGAAATGCATTTTTAAGTAGTTGTTTAGTAAGGTTCTTTTTTTTCTACTACTATTTAGTCAAGATTTGTGTATAAGTAACTGAGTTATCTGTTTCAACGTTAGATGGGAATAAGTAAACCAAATCATGTTTGCCCCAAAAAGGGTGCGATTTGCCACACCCTACTTTACGATAATTCAAAACGATGATTTACCCTTTCGCGCAGTTCACAGGAAATCACAGACATCGCTTTCCAAGCAGCCAGTGAATCGTAATGATGGTCTATATTTGTGGATTCGTCACTGTTTAACGTCTGCATTAATTATGTACGAATCAGTTCTCAGTGATTTTGAAACATCTTTAACAAATGTGATGGTCCCTCAAAAAGTGTTTTGAACATGATATAATGATGACTATTAAAGCTGCTTAGTTACTTAAATGTCTAGTAGCTGATTGGTGGAATAATATGAACGGCGAATAACGAGAAGGACGCAGCAACGGACGCGGATCAACTTGAACACGAAATGTGAAGTTTTTACACAGCTTTCCCCGTTAGTTGCTGACAGGATATATTCATTTGCACGATTTTTTTATTTTTGGGGAAATTTGGGAACACAGCATTGAAGAACCTTAAGGGAGAGTGCACGCCTTTCGTCTAAGTGAGAATGCACGCCTTTCGTCTAAGGGAGAATGCACGCGTTTAGTCTAAGGGAGAATGCACGCCTTTCGTCTAAGGGAGAATGAACGCCTTTCGTCTAAGGAAGAATTAACGCCTTTCGTCTAAGGGAGAACGCACGTATTTCGTCTAAGGGAGAATGCACGCCTTTCGTCTAAGTGAGATTGCACGCCTTTCGTCTAAGTGCGAATGCACGCGTTTCGTCTAAGGGAGAGTGCACGCATTTTGTCTAAGGGAGAATGAACGCCTTTCGTCTAAGTGAGAATGCACGCGTTTCGTCTAAGGGAGAGTGCACGCATTTTGTCTAAGGGAGAATGAACGCCTTTCGTCTAAGGAAGAATTAACGCCTTTCGTCTAAGGGAGAATGCACGTATTTCGTCTAAGGGAGAATGCACGCCTTTCGTCTAAGTGAGATTGCACGCCTTTCGTCTAAGTGCGAATGCACGCCTTTCGTCTAAGGGAGAATGAACGTCTTTCGTCTAAGGAAGAATTAACGCCTTTCGTCTAAGGGAGAATGCACGTATTTCGTCTAAGGGAGAATGCACGCCTTTCGTCTAAGTGAGATTGCACGCCTTTCGTCTAAGTGCGAATGCACGCCTTTCGTCTAAGGGAGAATGAACGTCTTTCGTCTAAGGAAGAATTAACGCCTTTCGTCTAAGGGAGAATGCACGTATTTCGTCTAAGGGAGAATGCACGTATTTCGTCTAAGGGAGAATGCACGCCTTTCGTCTAAGGGAGAATGCACGTATTTCGTCTAAGGGAGAATGCACTCCTTTCGTCGCATTCTAACTAACGAAACTTGTTTGTGCGTAAACGACATTATTGCATTATTCTAAACTATGATAGACGTTTCCTGGTGTTAATGGAGACAACCATGGTGTTTCTTCCAGTGAACGTTCGTGAATGCATAGACTGTTCGTTAAATGCCTACTGTTCGTTAAATGCCTACTGTTCGTTAAATGCCTACTGTGCCGGGATGTGACCTGGTGCAGGCCGGGCAGTTAACTGCCACCGTTCTAGGTGAAGGTGGTCCGTGGGACGTGGTTACATCAGGCGACCACGCGCGCCATTGCGCAATGCTACCAGAGTGAGACGACCACCTGTTGTCTCCTGTAGACATGTTATGGATGTCGTGTTCCAGCTGCGTCCGATCATTTCTCTCGGCAATAGAGGCAAGTAGCGAATATAGGGCGTACGCTTACTGCGTCTTGTAGATCTCAAGGATACACACTTGCACACACACACACACACATAACTCAGACGGACGCACGCACACACGCACAAGTGCATAAAGACTTCGTCGCCATGATGCATGTCGAAGGCAAAATCACCCGTACAAGTCATTTCCGGTATGTTTCCGACGCGTTAACAATAATGCGAATTTGAATGAGGACGGCACATCGACTGACTCAACCTGAAGACACGGCCACTGGTTCTGGAAAAGCTGAGGCGGCTACCTCCTTTGATCTGTCGTCAGAATATTATTATGTCTTACAATAAGGAGGCATTAATAGGCGTTTTAGTCCTTCTTTGTTGATGGAGTCAACGTTTCCAGCTTTTTTTACTGATGCATTTCCACAACATATCACATTAGCTAGAGACAGACAGTTAGATTAAATTGCACCATACACAACGCGCCGTGACGACGTTCAGGGCAGTCGGCAAAATAGTCCGTATGCCTTTAATGTTATTAGCCATGTATGCATACTAATAGTTATCATTGTCAAAACGTTGCGTTGTATCAATTTCTCGTGAAATAACTAAACAATCATTTTGTGTATAGCCTACATCCGTGCACATCTGTAATCCACGCTATAGTTAGCGTGGAGATGTAGTTATATACACTTTCATGTTTTATTTTTTGAGTAACAAGCAGTCCATTGGTGGAGTATCTACTGTGAAAGCAGCCAGCACCATATATGTGATCATCTAGCACTATTAGCAGATATAGTCCAATAACAACTTATCTAATTTCACTAGAAACAATATCATTAATTTATATTTGTTTAAAATACCGACATGCTAAATGTCCTAATGTATTTAAGCAAATATAAAATCAAACTACTATCTCAGATCGATAAAATGTAATGGTTAACCGTCGCCGGAAACTGCCACAAATGCAATAAAGAAAGTGGCATATGCAAAACTTCTGCCGATCGATTTTTAAAGTAAGTAACATTTCGCGTGCCAGCGAAAAAATGAAATTATTTTTACCGTTCAAATTTAAAAGATCTTATTATGTCGTATATTATATGTTAATATGTCCTGTATGTTGTCTTTCTACAAATACCAGAGTGTCCTTACCAGCAATCTGTTCATCGGTGAGGGTGAGATCGAAGCTCTGTAAAACAGATATATACAACGATTCAAAGCACGGTTTGAAACATTAATGTTTTCTACAAATGTTAATTAGCTCACTATGTTATACGACGTCTTCAAAGAGTGTGAAATCAACGCAAATAAAGTAATAACTGAAACAAAATAGTAAAAATAAAAATTACATAGAGAGTAACAGTACACATATGTAACCAGCTATAAACAATGTTTGTGTCAAAGTAAATTTTTTATTTTGCCACCAAAAGCAGTTGAAGTAATACTTATAACATGACATGTATGTCAAAAGGTGATAAATAAGTGTAAATAAAAATACAGTAAAATAGAAATAAGGAGTAATCATAACAAGTAATCATAACAAGTAATCATAACAAGTAATCATAACAAGTAATCATAACAAGTAATCATAACAAGTAATCATAACAAGTAATCATAACAAGTATGTAAAGAGTTAATAATGTTGACCGAACAACCTCCAAAATAATGATTTCTTAATATACTATATTTTAAAGTTGTTAGAGAGTCGGGAATTTCCCACCAAATTAAAGTCATTACGACAACAAAACTCAATTAGTTATTATAATTATCATTCATTAAACACCGTAAATCTAAACATGACAACGGGAATTTAATTCATATAGAATTGAATCCAACAATACAACAAAGGCAATATATTGGTTGTTCCCATAAAATAATCACTGTTTCATTACATTTACTCTGGTATGATAAATATTCACGAATGTGTGGCACTGTATGAGGCGCCGTATCGGAAAAAAAGGGTGACGAAACGGCGTAACCTGTCGAGTTCTGCGAGAACCGTCGAGTTCTGAGAGGAACGTCGAGTTCTGAGAGGAACGTCGAATTCTGAGAGGAACGTCGAGTTCTGAGAGGAACGTCGAATTCTGTGAGGAACGTCGAATTCTGAGAGGAACGTCGAGTTCTGAGAGGAACGTCGAGTTCTGAGAGGAACGTCGAGTTCTGAGAGGAACGTCGAATTCTGTGAGGAACGTCGAATTCTGAGAGGAACGTCGAATTCTGAGAGGAACGTCGAGTTCTGAGAGGAACGTCGAATTCTGAGAGGAACGTCGAATTCTGAGAGGAACGTCGAATTCTGCAAGAACCATCGAGTTCTGCGAAATCGATCGAGTCTGGTAACCACTGACACTGAGAATAGCGCTCTCCTGTAATATTCTTATTATTATCTTTAATTTATTTATTTATTTTATTCTAAGTGTGGCTTAGTAGCGACTAAACGACTGAACTGATTATGGCGGGCAATAAAAAGTGGCAATGTCGGCGAGAAAAGGGTAAAAATGTTGACCGGCTGCACATCCTATTTGCTGTTTAACGTCATAACCAGTTTCTTTGTTTAGTCGATGCTAAGCCACACTTAAAAATAATTAGTACCAAACATTGCCAATCAGCGAAATAAAAATGTGCACATGTGATGGTAAACACCGCTATACGCGCCACTGAATGGGATTCAAGAAGTTCATCGATTCTGTTTTGCAGTTTTCCGCATATAATATTGTTACTTTTACTGTGGAATTTACTGCACGATCATACTCCTTTCTTTTTGATGTTGCATGTTTTATACGATATTTCCCCTGTCCACATTCCTGCGTCTGTGCAAAACGTCGTGAATTCTCAGCTCTTCTTTCTGACTACAGCGCTCTTGAGACGACCCCAGGGAACCGCGTCGTAGCCAGTGGACTTGTACCAACATGTTTACGCCGATCTCTATAAATGATGTTGCTGGGCGCGGATCGGTTTATCGCCACTGGCACCCACTGCCCTAATGACGACACCATGTAAGACATTTCTGCGAAGCCTACAGGATTGTGTAATTATCAGGTAACCAGCATGACAGTTCAAACAGTGTACAGGTAGTGTTGGTTGGGAGGTGAACGAAAGTAACAGTTAACGAGTCGCATTTCAGACACGTCGTTTCATAGAAATAGCCAGCAACGTTAATGAGCAGTTACGAGCCGGAATTGTTATTTAGAAGCAGTGCACCGCGATTAATGGGGAAAGATATTGCGTCAGCGGTGTTGTTGTCTTGTGACGGTTGTCACTCGAGATAAACGCTGTTTCAGTATCGATATTTCTAATAGACCTATTTAATGGACCTATAATTGTAATGGTGGCGACTAATTCATACAAAGTTGAATTCAGAAGGTAAACAATGACAGAGGAAAGAATATATGTTATAATAGCATTTTGTTTGTTTGTTTGTTGTTTGTTTTTTTTTGTTTTTTTTTGTTTTTTTCGTTTGTTTTTGTCGCTGCCAATACTGCCGCTGTAATCGCCACCGTCGTCATATTCCGCTCGTATCAACACAAAGGAAGGTCACGTGACAGTCTGGACAGGTGCGCGCACATTATGACGTGTTACGATTGGTCATATATCCTCTAGGCATTAATCACGGATGATCCTGCAACGTTTGAGCTTATACTTGGTGTGCGACGCATTAACACTTTCTGTGTTCTACTGAATCGTGTCACGTGTCTACACTCCCGATCTCTCACTCACATTCCCAAGTTAACACAGATAGTCTGTATGCACACATGCACGCATGCACGCATACACGCATACACGCATACACGCATACACGCATACACGCATACACGCATACACGCATACACGCATACACGCATACACGCATACACATATATACACGTATATACGCACGAGTCTCTGCCTTAACTCACAATATGCGTTGTGTTGCACGAACGCTTACTAATAATATATGCATTCCGCACGCACGCATACACGAACGCACGCACGCACGCAGTCACGCACACGCATTACATTCATTACATGAATGAGTGTGTCCTTATTACACCAACGTAAAATAAATGTGAGATAGGTCTGCATAACGGAGTTTTGTTTTTGTGAGCGGGTGCGAATTACTTAAAATAAATACGGTTACTCTCTGACAATGTGCGTTCGTGCGTGCGTGCGTGCGTGCGTGCGTGCGTGCGTGCGTGCGTCAGTGCGCCATTGTCACCCTCTCGAAGACGGACGGCTTGCTACACCGAGCCTCCACTGATACACAGAGCCCCCCACTGATACACATAGCCCCCCACTGATACACAGAGCCCCCCACTGATACGCATAGCCCCCACAGATACACCGAACCCCCCACTGATACACAGAGCCCCCCCACTGATACACAGATTCCCCCACTGATACACAGAGCCCCCACTGGTACACCGAGTCCCCACTACTACCCCGAGTCCTTACTACTATAATGAGCCCCCGCTGCTACATCGAGCCCCCCCCCCCCACTTATACACCGAGCCCCCCACTTATACACCGAGTCCCTACTGCTATAATGATCCCCCAGTGCTACATCGAGCCCCCCACTGATACACCGATCCCCACTGCTACACCGAGCCCACACTGCTACACCGAGCCCACACTGCTACACCGATCCCCACTGCTACACCGAGCCCACACTGCTACACCGAGCCCACACTGCTACACCGATCCCCACTGCTACACCGAGCCCACACTGTTACACCGAGCCCCCCGACTGCACTCCGCCGCCTGTCATTATTCCAGCGTAGGCCGAGTAATTTCGAGCGCGGCAACAAATAATTCGTTACAGACCCTGGACTCCTGCAAACTTCAGCTGTCGTCTTGCCGATTTATGCGTGTGTATTAATACGTCGCGGAGCAGTTTTGCGAAATTGGACCTCGTTGCCCGACTGCAGCAACCGTCGATTATATCGATCTGCACCGCCGGGAATCCGGCGGCTTTTTTGCCGTTATTTCTTGTAACCGCCGGTGCTTCTGTCGAGACATTGAGCAGCCAGGCGCTTCGTCGACGACAATCTTCTGATTTGACGTCGCACACATCACGACTTGCATTCAGTCTGCGCAATGATTGGCACGGACGTTATTGTCCTTAGCGTCTTGGCCGCTGAAGTTAAATTAATGGGCGTCAAAATATTGTATGCAATAATTTGCGTAGTACGTGATCTCAGCGACGACATGCTGTGAGCGTTCACCGTGTGAGAAAAGAACTCTCGTTATGCTAAGTCCGTCTAATGTGACGTCCATCACACAACGGTGCCACCGACAATTGCGCAGTACTAACCGCTTCTGACAGTTTCCCAATAATTGTATTATTCAATCTGTGTATATTGTGTTATCCAACGAGTGTTATCTCATGTATGTTAACCTGTATATCGTCCCGTGTGCGTCATGTGTGTTAACCTGTATGTTAACCTGTATGTCGTCCCGTGTGCGTCATGTGTGTTAACCTGTATGTTAACCTGTATGTCGTCCCGTGTGCGTCATGTGTGTTAACCTGTATGTTAACCTGTATGTCGTCCCGTGTGCGTCATGTGTGTTAACCTGTATGTTAACCTGTATGTCGTCCCGTGTGCGTCATGTGTGTTAACCTGTATGTTAACCTGTATGTCGTCCCGTGTGCGTCATGTGTGTTAACCTGTATGTTAACCTGTATGTCGTCCCGTGTGCGTCATGTGTGTTATTTAGATAACAATACACTGTTTGTTGATGTCACGAGGTGTTCACAGTGACATTTACGAGTGTTATCAACAAATATTATGTTATTCCCGCTGTATAACAACAAGTTAACACTTGAGCGTGTCTATGCCAACGCGCTTACTCGGTCGCGTTCGAAATTATTCAAACGTCATGTGGATTCTCAGAATGAGACAGCCGTGTGTTATATGAATTGATATATGCTCTAGACCAATCAGGTAGTCTTATTAACGTGATATATCCTTCCAGATAATGCATGGCTGCCTCATTATGAGAATCCTATGTTAAACATACGTTTGCGAACGTCAAGTGTATATCAGTACGGCTGGCCGTTGTATATCAGTACGGCTGGCCGTTGTATATCAGTACGGCTGGCCGTTATATATCAGTACGGCTGGCCGTTGTATATCAGTGCGGCTGGCCGTTGTATATCAGTACGGCTGGCCGTTATATATCAGTACGGCTGGCCGTTGTATATCAGTGCGGCTGGCCGTTGTATATCAGTACGGCTGGCCGTTGTATATCAGTACGGCTGGCCGTTGTGTATCAGTACGGCTGGCCGTTGTATATCAGTACGGCTGGCCGTTGTATATCAGTACGGCTGGCCGTTGTATATCAGTACGGCTGGCCGTTGTATATCAGTACGGCTGGCCGTTGTATATCAGTACGGCTGGCCGTTGTATATCAGTACGGCTGGCCGTTGTATAACCTATATTTGTTATCCCATGTGTGTTATCCCGTGTGCATTATCCCATATGTGTTATCTCGTGTACGTTATACCATGTGTATTATCCAATGTGTGTTATCGCATATTCGCTATCTCATGTGTGACTCCTGTCTGCCATGTGTCCACTACACTGCTTCAATTATGGGTGCGTGCGCATGGAGATTGTTGGATCAAATCCAATCAGTTTATAAAGTACGGCGAAACAATGGTTGGCGCAGGCCACACTTATAAATAGCTGAAGTACGACGTAGCTTTGATGGGCGCATTCCTGCAGCATACGACGATGCCGTGATAGAGGCGTACCTGCTAAAATACGACGGTGTCGTGATAGGCGCGTGCCTGCACAGATAGGATGGTGTCGTGATAAGCGCGTACCTGCATAGTTACGACGATGCCGTTCCTGAATTGATACGACAATGTTGTGATAGGCGCGTACCTGCATAGACACGACGTTACCGTGATAGGCGCGTACCTGCACACATACGCAGCTGATAGGTAGCTGTCTACATAATGGAGCCCGACTTGAGGACGGCGGCGTCCGTGAGCGGCTGTACACGCGGTTTAGATTACCGAGTACGTGATTGAAGTAGACACACCTGCTATCAGGGCAATTAGTCAAGTTTCACGTGTTCTTAATCAGAGAATAAGTATCGCTCTACTTGACCATTCTCCATAAAAGCGCACAAGGATAGTAACGTATTTAAATAATAATAATACTAATTTTGATTCTTTTATAGCGCATATTCCTGTACTTGACATACCATTGCTCTTTACAATAAAACAATACATACATAAAAATGCATATAATTATGCTCATAATCCAAATATATAATATTGTAAATTATTAAATAAATACTATTATAAATAAATACATATTTCCAGCAGTTTGACATCCTCGTTTGACGCCGCACTCAAAAATCGATGAAGTTACACGAGTTGCGCTGGACATTGATCCGACTAGGAGACGGCGCCACATCGGAGCAGAAATCAGGAGCAGGTGTACCGACGTAAAATATCGCTCAGCGGGCCAGACGTCAAAGTCGTTGTTAGAACGGCATCAGTAATTGAATATTAAAAACTGCTATGAATGGGACACTTGTTGACAGTTTTGCGAGATGTTTGCCACTTCGAGATGTGTAACCACTACATCAGCGAATGTAAGGCTTTGAACATGTGAAGTGCGTAAAAGTTCTACTCACCATGACTTAAATAATGTCTTTATCTTCCGCTCGTGAACCGTGCTGGGAAGACTTTGAGATGTGCAAACTGCGCGTTTGACCAGGTCATCGCCTGCTTGACCAGGTCATCGCGCAACAGTCGGCGCTAGTTCAGTCGGAACACAGACTCCTTGTATCGCAGTCGCAGACTTCGATTGGTCCTTAATATCGCGTTCACCTTTTCAAGTGATCGTAGGACAGGGTATGTTCGCGTGCTCCGACGTACACACGTTCAGACGCGTTCACAAACTACACTAGAGGCGCATAGCCCGGTCGCGCGTGTGAACCGGGATCTTGTTTCCTTATTTAGGACGGGCGAGACGGAACGGCGATTGAGTTTGATGTAGCCGCAATGCGTCAACCAGCTAAGGCGGAGGCGCTCAGCGGTAGATGACGCTGCCGTGATTTGGCTCTTGCTGCATATTCCGCCGCCACGCGCCTCGGCTGGCGTCCCCCGATACAAGCGACGCGTTGTGTGGCCGGCGGCTGGAGATACTAGAGCGCAGTCCCTGTACCCGCATGCACGAAGGAGTGACGCTGACCTGCCTTCACCGGCGAGCGATCACATCGTCAATTCGCGCCGTCGAGAAGACGAATCAATAACGACGTCGCTGTTACCCGCCAGACACGCACACGCTCGGCAGTGCCATGTGGCGGCGCTGACACGAGGAAGTCTGTTGTTCGGGCGGCGCCAAGACTGTTGTCTGTCATACTTACTTCACAACAGCAACACTCTTGTGATCTGGGTGGGGCATCCATGTAATAGTTGGTCTCCGGGTAGTGTCCAAGGGGCTTCACAACAAACCAAGTGTCTCATGTGATCCCAGTGTAGTGTACAAGTGTCTTCCATATGAACTCAGTGTGGCCTTTAAGCGTCTTCCATGTGATCTCAGTGTGGCCTTCAAGTGTCTTCCGTGTGTCCTCAGTGTCAAATGCAAGTGGCTTCCATGTGATCTCAGTGTGGCCTTCAAGTGTCTTCCGTGTGATCTCAGTGTCAAATGCAAGTGGCTTCCATGTGATCTCAGTGTGGCCTTCAAGTGTCTTCCGTGTGATCTCAGTGTCAAATGCAAGTGGCTTTCATGTGATCTCAGTGTGGCCTTCAAGTGTCTTCCGTGTGATCTCAGTGTCAAATGCAAGTGGCTTCCATGTGATCTCAGTATGGCCTTCAAGTGTCTTCAACGTGATCTTACTGTGGCGTTTTCAAATGATTGAAACACATTACGTGTTTAATGTGTAAATGCTACCAGTGTGACTAGAACAAAACTAAAACATACAAGACAGTACTTAGCGGGCGACGCGGAGGTGACAGATTATGCCAGACTACTACTCCCGATAAACTAATGACTTCCTTGTCCGTGCACCATCTCGTGTGTAGAACGTGTGACGGAAATTGTATTACAATGTGTTAACACTGTGCTAATTGTCTGCACTGTGCTAATTGTCTGCACTGTGCTAATTGTCTGCACTGTGCTAATTGTCTGCATTGTGCTAATTGTCTGCACTGTGCTAATTGTCTGCACTGTATCTCAGCATAACGCCCAAGCATTGTCAATTTGACTTCAGTATGGCCCCAAAGGAATCTGCGTGCATTAAATGTTGCCTCGGTGAAGCGTCTACCTGTGCACTGGGTGGTCGCTGCAGGTAAATTGCATTGTTAATTACAATCACCATGTCAACATTTCAACGCAATCAACGTACGAACACATTATAGCAACAGGAACAGATTTCCAAGGATACGAGGCCACTTCATCATTTGTTGACGACCACACAGTCTATTCCGAAAATGTACTGAATACAACGCATTACATGGCTTCGAGGCGACTCAGTCACAGCTAACATAACTGATAACTTCGACTACAACAGAGACAGACAGAAGTATGGGGAAAGAGACATATTCGTGGAACTCTCTAACAAACTTAGAATTGAATGTTGTCCAAGTTTGTCCTAGGCGCATCAACCGATGGAATTATTTGCTAGGATTGTACAAGCAAGCACTGATATAATTAATAAACAACGTGCGACAAATGTCATAGGATCATGTCATCTCTCGTTGTCGTCTCTCGTTGTCATCTCTCGTTGTCATCTCTCGTTGAACAATTCTCATTGCTTCTACTTTGAATGCACACGTCCGAATTAAATTCCTGTTTATCTGCGAACGCACACACGCACGCACGCACGCACGCACGCACGCACGCACGCACGCACGCACGCACGCACACAAGTATTATTTGTGTGATCTATGCTGATAAGATAGGACGTATAAACACGATATTGTTCTTGACGTAATCTACATTTACCAGCTATAAGTGTGTAACCTGGTTCAAAATAACGTGTTAATCGACGTATCAGATTACTACCTCGTTTATCTAATTATCTAATGATTGAATTAATGCTTAGCAGGGTGAATATATTTAAAACTAAAATTGACAGGTATCTGACGAGGGCGTAATCCACTTGCCATCTAGAGTTCGTGGCTTTGGATAGGAATCTTACTAAATATTGCTAACACTTATATTCGCGTATTCCAGAAAAAGGATTAACTTCGCGTATAAATCGAGTATATCGAAAATGTGGACGGAGTCATTGAAACGAAATGGCGTCTGACGCGAGTCGTGGAGCTTCGAGACAGGAGTTACTTGGCGTGTCAGTAGCCTTGGGCAATTAACACAAGTAAACAAGTATTTCTCGCTTTATTTATCAGCCTCAGCCCTCCCACAAACTAACACAACTCTCTAGTTTTTTCTAGTTTTCTACACGTGCAATATAAATATATGTAGTGATGCGTAGTGAAGTTAGATATAAAAAGCCGTGTTTCAACTAGCCCCTGGCTCCACATCTGTATTTGAAGAAGGCCAGACATGTTGACCTCAGACACTTACTATTAATGTATTGCTCATGTTTGTGGGGGGCCTGGTACGGGTGTACCAATTGTACCATGGTCAAACAGGCACTGCTCATAACTGATGAGATTGTGTGAGAATAAACTAAACTGAACTAAATGTGTAAACTGAATACTTTACAGTACTACTACAGTAGGGCCTACAGCTGTCACATTATATGGCCTACAGCTGTCACATTATATGGCCTACAGCTGTCACATTATATGGCCTACAGCTACACATAATAGGGCCTACAGCTACACATAATAGAGCCTACAGCTACACATAATAGGGCCTACAGCGTTCATTATTACATAAACGACTTCTAGTGTTCGTCAATATTAAAAATAGCTCCGACAACTTTGATATGTTGGAAAATGTTTCGCGGTCGAGGTCATTGGCACAGTACAGTACAGGAGACATGTGGACGGATAATCTTCGTGCAGTAATTGCAGCGATGCTGCTTCCCTTGAGGTATTGGTATGAACAGGTCTGTTGGGGGTGAAGTGTGAAGTGTTCTGAACAGTCATACGGACTGCATACGGCACTATATACGAACGTACATTTTAGACTGCACATCGCCATTATGTGAAAGCTGTAGGCCTTACTGTGATATTACTGGACAGTATTAATTTTACACATTTAGTTCAGTGCTAAAGTGCTCTACGTGTGACAATTGACATGCAATCTTCGCCTTACAATGGACGTGAGGATAATGGCTGATGAATCGCACTGATAAGTTGGTCCGAGCTAGCCTCGATTATCCAGGCTTTGCAACTTATACTCTCATACAAACGAATCCTTTATGACACAAGTGGCACACGTGGTAAAATCGGAGTTTTGGCACAGCGATTATATGAAGTATAATACATTCAAGTATGCAAATTCTCTTGAAATCGCTTCTGCGTTCATTTCGTGATCGATTCGACGGGTTCAAAACGGAACGGGATGACGAATTGTGTAAATGTAAATGTCCGCACCCATACGTGGACTTTTACTTTGCACCCTCTAGATTACGGTCCCGTGGAAGGGGCACATTCGGATCCTTGCGAGAGTTTACGTGTTGGTGTCGTCATTGCCGTCCTCGGTGTGCTGATAACATAGATAACATAGATGACATATATAAGATAGATAAGAGAGACAAAGCGGACTCTGAGGTCAATGACCGCTTTGGATTTCTCTGCAACTTGACGGAGATGGAAGTCACGGAACCAAGAGAGATGCGACAAGTTACTGACAAACTTGTGAAACATTACTCATCGGCTTTGGGTGAAAGTCTATGGAATTAACTGATCCAATTCGGTTGCAGAAACTCTCAAATCTATGCTTTCCCTAGTGTGGAGGTATTGCTTCGCCAATACCCGACTTTGATAATTAGCAACTGTAGTGGAGAGAGGTCTTTTTATAAGTTTAAACTAAGCAAGGATGATCACCGATCTACAATAAACCAGAACGTTTACGCTTTAGCTTAAGAGTGCAGCTGTTCTTTTGGCATATTTAAGCTCACTGTCATTCCTAATTTTGTTGACAGAAATTACTCCTAATCGCCGAAATGTTCTCCGCTTTACCGTGATACGAGTGTAACACAGCTATGATTACACATTTGTGCAAGCATTGTCATCCTGGGATATGATTCGGGAATTACACGAACAGCTAAATTGAACTTGTTCATCTACATGGCTTCCGGCCGGCAGAATAGGGAGAGTTAATTATTAACGCTGCGGGGAGCAATCAATGCATTGAGTGGGTGTGTATCGTCAGTTCGGACAATGCGAGGAATGTGTCAGTTCACGCAGCACGTCGACGCGTCGTCACCGTACGGGAGGATGAGAAGAGACGACACTAGACATTACTGACACAGACGTTATCTACCGATGTCCTTCCCAGTGCAGATTCGCCAATAGTGTCAATATTGTCGCAAGTTACCAGTGTCGCGCGTATTCTGACAATCGTGCACGACAGTTGAAACGAACAAGAATTCCCTTTCCTCAGCAAAGAAAACATATTTTTACTTCATGTTTGTTCAAAAGAAGCCGCGTTACAGCGACGGTTCATCATAGACTGGAAACAGGCAATAATGCATGTGTATGTGTGTGTGTGTGTGTGTGTGTGTGTGTGTGTGTGTGTGTGTGTGTGTGTGTGTGTGTGTGTGTGTGTGTGTGTGTGTGTGTGCGTGCGTGCGTGCGTGCGTGCGTGCGTGCGTGCGTGCGTGCGTGCGTGCGTGCGTGCGTGCGTGCGTGCGTGCGTGCGTGCGTGCGTGCGTGCGTGTGTGTTGTGTGTGTGTGTGTGTGTTTTTATATTAAAAAGGATGATGCATTATTTAACAACAACACAAGAGATTTGTTTGGAAAGAAGCCATAAATACTTAAAGAAAAAGAGGAAAAGTATATTAGAATTGTGTGTATATTAGAAATGCCAAGTGTCTTGCTGTGAGGAAGAGATCTTCTTTTTTGTAAATTTTTTAACATCTGCTTCTCCTTCTTTTTCAAATAATATCATTTTTATTACATTGTGGGAGGATCCCCTCCCACAACAGGCCCGTCCTCGGGGTTTTGAAAAGGGGGTTTTGGCGTATACTATCAGCCGGAGATTTCTGGGATGATTTCTGAAAATGTTACAGTTAAAATAAATTATCTCAAAAACGGCGGTTCGTTCGAACCCCCCCCCCCATCCAGAACCCCTACCGAAGACGGGCCTGCACAATACCCTCCTTTCTTTCATCTCAAGCAGGAGAACCTTGGAGTTTCATTGTACTTGAAACATATATAGGTACTCGAACATTTTCCCATCATGTCTTCCATGACTACCTGTATCGTCGGCCTTCTTTCGCCAGACAGCGTTGTTCGGGTGTCCGTATAACCTGATACAACATCAAACGCCGACCTATTAGTAGTTCTAGCTCACTCCGGCTGTTGTGGTTGTGGGTGTCACCCGAAAAGGAAACAGGAACCGAGATACCCGAGTCTGTGAGCTGCCATCCTGCGTCTTTTACACAGACGCTTTTAATCTCCCCCTCACTGCGCCGCTAGTGCATTAATCGATTTGTGAAATGGAGAAAAAGATGTTGCTCGGTGAATGTTACACGATTGCGGATTTCTATTTTGGTATCTGATCGATTCGTGGACAGTAATCAACTTTCTCCTTTCAACCATCATGGCTTTTCTTTGGACCATTGTCTCACTTACTAAGCCAAATATTAAATACCGGTATATTCCCAGATAAACTTAACATTGCGAAAGTTATTCCAATATTTAAAAAAGATGATCCATCATTATTTGAAAATTACAGACCTATCTCTCTTCTTCCATCTATTTCAAAAGTAACTGAGAAAATAATTTGTACTCAGTTATTTTCCTATTTCAAAGAATCTAAACTTCGTTTTGATAATCAGTATGGATTTAGACCCAATTACTCAACTGAATATGCTGCACTTGAACTAATAGATAGAATTATAACACAAATGGATACTAATGAAGAACCAATCAACATATTTCTCGACCTATACAAGGCCTTTAATACCATTGACAAAAACATTTTACTAAATAAATTAAAACACTATTAAAACACTATTAAAACACTATTAAAACACTATTAAAACACTATTAAAACACTATTAAAACACTATTAAAACACTATTAAAACACTATTAAAACACTATTAAAACACTATTAAAACACTATTAAAACACTATGGCCTTGATGCCTCACCTTTGTATTTATTTAGAAGTTATTTAACAAACAGAAAACAATAAACCGAAATTGAGGAAATCCAGTCAAACGCTTTACCCATAACAACTGATGTTCCACAAGACTAAATTCTATGTCCACTTTTATTTATTATATACACAAATGATTGTTTAGAAGCCAGCAACATGTTTGACTTCTTCATGTGCGCTGATGATTCAACATTATCTAACACTTTAAGAACTTTTAACAACAACACACTCAATAAAAGTACGCAAACCTTAATAAACGAAGTACTATTGAAAGTTATTGAATGGCTAAACATAAATAAACCATCTTTAAACAAAACCAAATCAAAATCCATGACTTTTCACATGCCCAATAAACGCATACAAACTCATACGCTCAAAATAGACAGTGTAAATATTGAAAAAGTTAAAGAATTTAATTACTTAGGATTGACCTCAAACACAAACCTAAACTGGAAAAAACACATTGAACAAAATTAATATCCAATAAGTGCTGCAAAACAATTCGCATTTTAAACCGATTAAAACATGTACTACCTTTAGAAATAAAAGTTATGTTATATAACTCATTAATATTATCCCGTATTAACTATTGCATAATGGCATGGGGATATTGAGGAAATGGAATTATGAGAATAAAAAAAGCAGTGCGAATAATAACCGTAAACAAGTATAATTCCCACACTGAACCATTTAAAAAAAAACTTAACTTATTAAAAATAGAAGATATCTTAAAGTTGCAGGAATTAAAATTTCGCTTTAAATACATTTTTAAAAATCTGCCAGTTTAGTTATTAAACTGACATATTATCCCACTTGCTATCGCGTGAGATCGCCTGGAATAAAGCCTGCACTAGCCGTTTTTTGTTGAGGGACTGCAGATTTATCACCTGGGCCAAATTTGTCGGGCCAGATAGCTCGCAGCACGCTAGCCGATATGTTGTCACAACTAGCACGACTCTACTGGCGAGATCAGCCACAGTGAAATAATGTTTGCGCACGTGACTATAATCACGCTTCCTATTGGTCGGTACGCGCGCGAGTCCGGACCGTTTCTCTGGGTTTGCAGCACACTAACCGACAAGGCCCGTCTTGACACCTGATATTGCTCGACAAACCCCGATCTTGTGGTAGACTTGTCGGAATTCGCAGCATACTAACCGATTATTTGTCGGCCGACGAAAAATCGGCCAGTGTGCTGCGGGCGTTTACAGGCATATGGAATCAGTCATTTCGATAGTTATTTGTAACCTGCGGTTCAGCGATGGACGTCGGGAACTTGTGACCTAATGAGGCGCTGTTGTGGCGTCTGACGGCAAGCGAGTCAAAGCAGTGTCCCCGTCTAGCGGGTAAGGCAGACACATTCTCATCTTTGTGTGGCTTTAGACGGTGAATACGAACAACGTATGCTTGTGTATAAGTTGCGAAATCTAACAAATATAAGTATCTCATCTCTAACCCTAATGTTACAAAGGTTTGCATGAGACATCTAACAATTATTTACCTAAACACAAGAAACACGGGCAGAAAACCGTGACATCTGTGGACATTTCTTTTTTAGCGGCCCAGCACGCGGCGCCACTGTTCTGGTTACTCCGGCGTGTTTTTTGAGCAGGTAGATCGAGCACCATGGGCGGACGTGAACCTATGAGGTGCTCGGATTTCATCACGTGATGCATACATTATGGAGAATCTTTACATGTGGTTTGGTGCGGCAGCTTGCGCCAACACGTGCATGTGTTTACTAACAAGTTTTATGGAAAAGACGGCGTTTGTTTGGCGTTGTTGGGGATATTAATTACCAACATCAGACACGCGTTTCGTGCATGGTATGTAAACACCCGTGTGCGTGCGTGCGTGCGTGCGTGCGTGCGTGCGTGCGTGCGTGCGTGCGTGCGTGCGTGATTATTTGTTTAAAATGAATAACCGTAGTGACAATTTTCGCATGCACTTAGTTGGTAACACGTCTTCAGCAACTGCCTACTTGGAAACTGGAGACGGGATCTCGGTGATGGCGGAAGGACAAGGAAAACATTTTTTACAGCAGATCCAGTTTATTTATATAGGGTGCAACTAGACATTTATATGTAAACTATAAACTTATGCAGTCATATCTTTGGAATTAAGTTGTAAAAACGATCAATGATTTCGGTGTCATATTCCAGATTAAGCTACCAGTACTTGTAAAGGTTACTTATATGTTGTAGTTATGTTGTCGGTTGTTATATACATATAAGCTTATTCTTTGGTATCGTAAATACAACACAAACAAGGAAATAAGACTTTAAATTAGATCGCATACATGTGAAGTTATCCCAAGGACTGTAGAGGTTGCTATAATCTATAGATCACATTGTGTAACAAACTTACCTTTACTCCAGTGTATTCTTCGCCGAAGTTACGGCAGTTGCAGCGAAATATTGCCGCCATTGTTTATGCTTTAATTTATGATTCATGACATTGTGACCTTTAGCGGCAAACGTTATTTATAAAAAACAATGATGCGAAAATTGTCACTATGATTATTTATTTTAAACAAATATTTATCACGCGCGCATGCACACACGCACGCACGCGCGTACACACGGAAACACACACACAAGCACACACACACACGCACGCACGCACGCACGCACGCACGCACGCACGCACGCACGCACGCACGCACGCACGCACGCACTCACTCACGCACGCACACGCACACGCACACGCACACGCACACGCACACGCACACGCACACGCACACGCACACGCACACGCACACGCACACGCACACGCACACGCACACGCACACGCACGCATGACGCATGACGCACACACTCACGCACGCACGTACGCAGACACACACGCACGCGCATACACACACACACACACACACACTCACGCACGCGCGCTCACGCACGCGCGCTCACGCACGCACGCACACGGGTGTTTACATACCATGCACGATACGCGTGTCTGATGTTGGTCATTAATCGCCCCAACAACGCCGACCAAACGCCGTCTTTTCCATAAAATCTGCTAGTAAGCATGTGCACGTGTTGGCGAAAACCACGTGTGAAGATTCTCCATAATGTATGCATCACGTGATGAAATCTGAGCACCGCATTGGCTCACATATGCCCAAGGCGGTCAACCTACTTGCTAAAAAAAACTCGCCTCCGGCAGCTAGGGGCTATGGAAGTTGAAGGAAACCTTCCCAGTGATGTAGTGTCAAAACATTTCTTTTTGTGAAGAACGTCATTCCTTCATTCTTTGTCATTAACATTAATTATTTATGGCGCGTTTGTGAGAGAGTGTTAGGGTGGCGCCACATCACGGAATAATCGAAGATAACGTGTTCATTCACCTCCTGTAGTCAACCGGAGGACAGGTCACATGACAGTAGTTCACGACACTTCTCAGTTGGTGTATGTCCGGCATAGCTTGTTAAGGTTCAGAAACGTATGCATTAACCTCGATTATCCGTGTTAAATGGTGAGGCACATAAATATTGCTGCGGCAGGCGCTATGCGTGCTGGAGTCGGTTAAGCGAGACTACGTTTACAGTAGCATTAGTTTCGCTAATCCGACTCTCGCTCGCTATCGTTAATTTGCAGAGAACAGAATCGGGCCTCAGAGGCGTGGTCTCGTTGTTACCAACGGTCATCCACTTGTGTGTAGGCGTTCCCGTGAAGTGCCAGCAGCCAATCAGCGTCATTTGCGAGATGCTACAATAGAAATGCTTTGCCTGATTTATCTTTTCAGTCTGACAGTTGTGTCAATATAATCAAAGTTTACAGTTAATTCGAATTGCATCGTATGAACTTATAAAAGTTCATCCTTATTTTATGAATTGGCCAAATGCCCGGATGACATAGTAATTAGCTAATTATGTATGCGCGCTATCTAGGTGCGTACATAATTTCTGCCACAATGAAAAGTACAGTTTGCATCCACGCGATGATGCGTGCGACAAACGGTGGCGCCACAGCACGGAACCTGAATAATCGAGGCTACAGTAACATCGATTTTTTCTGTATCCGTCATGTGGCGCCACCGTTTGTTGCTCCAGTAACCACAAGCACAACGGCCTCGAATTATAATGCACTTGTTATTGTGATAAAAAATGGATGTTTGCACGGATTCTAGGCAAACGCCCGGGGTCTCTCGTCTCGGTGTTTCTCAGCCAGATTTGCCTAACGACCCCCGCGTCCGTGTATTTGGTTGCCGCGACCCCTATCACCACTACAGGGGTAAACTAACACAGGAATCGGAGATGTTCTTGTTTTTTTTTATAGCTGAAGGACTAAAATAAATCTGAAATTTGGGCCATTATTATTTTCTTTTTGTACGCAACTTATCAACGCAGCACGTTCTCGTCGACCTATTTCTGGTGTTGGTTTGAATCACGACTAAGCTTGAGTCTATCAATTCACATAGGTAGGTCGTTGTTAACATCACTATGACTTGAGAATGTCAATTCACATAGGTAGATCGTTGTTAACCGCACTATGACTTGAGAATGTCAATTCACATAGGTAGGTCGTTGTTCACATCACTATGACTTGAGAATGTCAATTCACATAGGTAGGTCGTTGTTAACATCACTATGACTTGAGTAACTACCTTGCAAATTTATGGATATTGGCCCCTCATCTTTAGCCAGTATGCCACCAGATTCACGTTGGATTCGTGCAGTATTTGGGCATCTCCATCCCGGCGTAATTCCACGAGCTCCTCTTGAACAATGCTACTTGAACAATCTTCGACCCCGTCTATCTGGCACATAAATTAATTTTAAATGAGAGAGAAGAGTCTTTGAAACCCGGGGACAACTGGGCCATACCGATGACATATCTTGTCCCTGTAGTGTCGTAATATGTTGAGTCTGCCAAAAAAATTTCAAATAAATACTCCACCGTCAACAGCCCCGTTCTCGAAGTTTGTGACGTTTGGAGAAATGTTGCGCAGTAAGACTAGAAACCCTGCTGTGGACCCACCATAGCCTGCACACCAACTGTTGTCACGCCATAAAGCTTCTACCTTCCAGGTATAACCGACAGTCCGGCCCTCCGAAAACGTTTTCGTATGTATTTCATGTGTATAGCCATTCTTATAAGTATACCACTAAAGTTGCTTGACAATAACCATATATAAATATAAAATGATGACGTTTTTGTGATGAAAACCGTAACACCGCGTGACATCATTTCGTGTTGATTACGGTAATATCACCCAGCATCGATACTATGACGTAATGTGTGGCTCTGTTTGTCGGTAGGTTCCCTCATACTCCTTCAATTTCGTGTTGATTACGGTAATATCACCCAGCATCGATACTACGAAGTAATGTGTGGCTCTGTTTGTCGGTAGGTTCCCTCATACTCCTTCAATTTCGTGTTGATTACGGTAATATCACCCAGCATCGATACTATGACGTAATGTGTGGCTCTGTTTGTCGGTAGGTTCCCTCATACTCCTTCAATTTCGTGTTGATTACGGTAATATCACCCAGCATCGATACTATGAAGTAATGTGTGGCTCTGTTTGTCGGTAGGTTCCCTCATACTCCTTCAATTTCGTGTTGATTACGGTAATATCACCCAGCATCGATACTATGACGTAATGTGTGGCTCTGTTTGTCGGTAGGTTCCCTCATACTCCTTCAATTTCGCATGTATGGGACTGACATTTTGTAGGCGCTCCATGGCTGCCTATGATGAATTTAAAAATTCCCCGGGGTGGGGATATTACGGAGGAACCTATGTGGACGTTTGACGCAGATTGCATAACTCGAGCAGTAAGAGTCCACATAAGTTCCTTCTTACGGTACGAACGCTTCGTGAAACCGGCAGTTGTGCATGGTTTTTTTTTGGGCATGAAGCTACCCCTATCGAAACTTGACTGGGTAGTGGCTGCCTTTTCTCCCGTGCAACACCGGGCAACAGAGCTAGTTAGACAATATGAATTATTTGGAGCACATTTATTTTGCTTCTTGGCGGCGGTATGCAGATGGTATGTCTCTAAGTAGGTGAGGCCGGGACTATGCAGGGGCACGTTGTTACAAAGTCGCTTTGTAAAAACATAGCACACATGTGGAGTTACCATTGACTGTAGTTGGTTGTAAAACTTAAAAACTTAATATATGAAGCTGTTAGCACCTACATTGTTTTATACACAGTATGTATAAGTGTGTATAATCCAATTAATACAATAACAGTAACATGTACGAGTGACACTTGCCTTGCAAGCCATACGTTCTTTGCTGTAACAACGTGCCCCGTTAGATGTAACAAGTTGCCCCGTTACGGGGTTAGTTGTTACAGTCGACCGCGCCTAAAAAACTTCACATATCTACCTAACTATAACATAGAATATCAATGGTATGGTACATTTTGTTAATACGAATAATAGATTTTATATATGCGTTGACAGAAATAATGCATCTAACACTTTTCACAAAAGGTGACTTTGGCAGTCTAGCTAAATATTATGATTTATAGATTGGAGTTAGTATGATGATGTCTTAGCACATCAGTAGCATGCGTGTGTGTGTGTGTGTGTGTGTGTGTGTGTGTGTGTGTGTGTGTGTGTGTGTGTGTGTGTGTGTGTGTGTGTGTGTGTGTGTGTGTGTGTGTGTGTGTGTGTGTGTGTGTGTGTGTGTGTGTGTGTGTGTGTGTGGTGTGGTGTGCGTGCGTGCGTGCGTGCGTGCGTGTGTGTGTGTGTGTGTGTGCGTGCGTGCGTATGTGCGTGCATGAATGGTATCAAGGTAGACACCACACTGGTTCACCTGTTCAATGTTGGTGTCCATCCTATCACGTGACCGATTTCATACCCGGGTCGTTAGCCTTCC